>JAQZBX010076770.1:0-14381 GCA_029593785.1 Cabassous unicinctus | reverse complement strand
CTTTTAAAAGTAAAAAAAAAAAATGCTGGTAAGTTTTGTTTAATGAGAAGATGGAGTGGAGCTAATCACAATTTGCATTGGCCTCAAGACCTTATAACAGGGCACTTCTCTCAGGCATTAATCCACTAAAGCTTCCATGGTTTCCCTTAACAATATTCTCAGTTTCTATTTCAATAAGGAAATAATCTCAAGCATTTTTAGGCCTCCACAGGCAGCCTGTTCAAGGCTGAGTGCTGCTGGTGTAGACGTGACAAGGCCAAGAAAAATCTAAATCAGCATATCAGGCCTCAGCTTTACATGATTATTCCTTCTGCCAAAGTTCCATATTTTTTAATTTTAAGATGTCTGAAAGTACCAATTCCACTTTCTGCTTCCATATATACCTCAGGCTTATTTTCCTTTTCAATAGACACTATTTTTATATTTTGTCTTCCAAATTGTACAAATATCAATTCATGAGTACCTTCTTCACTGATGATCATAAAATATGTAACTCGTAACTATTTGTTATGGTGTCTTCATTAGGATAAGGAATAAAGGTAATTATCTTGAACAAAAGTCTGATGAAGATCTTAAAGAGAGATATGGCACTAACATGCTTATTTAACCTTGAATAGATTCACAGATGGAACATGTTTGTATTTCAGTCACTTGATATACACAAGAACACAGGTCCTACTGCTCCTATCTCAAAAGCATTGAAGCTTGTCCACAAATCTTTATTTTCAAACTGTTCTTTATGCTTACATGTTACAGTCATTCCTACAGGTTTATTTTTTGTGTGTGTTTAAAAGTTTTAAAACATCACTCTCTCCCACCCTGCAAAAAAACAGAATAAAATGGATTGGTAAAACTCAGCTTGTGAGTTCTGCTCTGGTCTCATATTCCCTTTCTTCTCTTATGGTTGGTCACAAAGTCTTCAGTTTCAAAATCTCACTAGGAGCTACTTCTCAATTAGTGAGCAGTTAACAAGGGACAACCTTTTTCCAGAATAATATGGACAATACAATTGATTTCCAATAGAGGAAAAGTAAACAAAACAATAATTCTTGGAAGTGGAATATATGGGATGAGGCAGTTTTAAAGGATTAAATAGAACATTTACAATTTATATTTCCTGTTGTTTATAGGAAATCAACTTTCTGACTTTAAATGCTGCATTAACTTATGAATCATTGTCTTATTAGAAAGCAGGCAAAAATTTGTCTTTTGCATGCCCTTTGTGTTGGCTAAACAAATTTTTAATTTTAAAAGAATATTTTTCAGTTAGATTGAAATATTCTTAAGATTATAGTGTTCCACCTTATAAAAGAGAGTGCTCCATTACCCCATTGATATATAGCTTGACCACGTAGCAAGCCCTTCAGCATAAATGAAAAGGAAGGAAGAATGTGGATTATACTGTAGGCTCTGAAAATATATTCAAAATTATTATAATATTAGTTTTCTTCTTTTATCATTTAATTCACTTAGAATTGTTTGTGTGTAGGTTGGGAGTTGGAATGCTAATCCCACTGCAGTACCACGTAGTATATCATCTGTTGACTATTCATATATGTTCTCTCTATTCTTCTACATTTTTTACCTGTGTTTTTTTTGTCCCATGCCACAAGGCTTATTGACTATTATTTTATACCAAGATACAATATTTGTTAAGAAAATCCATAAAAAAATTTCTTCCTTAGTAATGTTTATGCTATTTTGATTTCATGAGTATTTTAGGGCCAAACAGTCCAGTTTTCTGCAGAAAATCTGCAGGGATTTTTATACATGTGTCATTTAATAAATTAATATAATAGAAATTTTATAATATTGCATTTTCCATGTCACAAATAGTATATTTCTCCAATTATTTATTTACTTCATAACTCTCAGTGAAACTTTAATCATTGGCCAGAGGACTATATTTTGTAAACAATTCCAACTTTGTTTATCAATTTACTTTGATGGACATCTGTGCCCCATCCATATATTAGTTACCAAGAAAAAAGCCATTGGAAATTCTTGTACAAGTTCCTTTGGACAAACATTGTCAGTCTTACTTGCTTAATTATTATGATAAATCAAGGGGTCAAAAGGTAGGTTATGTTTAGTTTTATAGAAAACTACTCATCATTTGTAAAGTGGGTGTAATGGAACAGTAACAAGAAATATCATGAGAAGTTAATTTGAGCATAATGATCAGGATAATTAGTTGTTAGAGGTGTTCATTTCTCTATTTCCCAGGTGTATAATAAAATATAATTTCAGTTTCAATTACCATTTCCTTTTAGAATATATGAAGAAAGACTGCATACTAAGCCATAAAGTAGTTTCAGTGAATTATAAGGACTTTATTTAGCAGAATGTGTTTTCAGACTAAAATGGCATTAAATTAGATATTAACAACTGTTTAGCAAAATAAAAGCATATGGTTTAACTATCTGTGAATCAAAATAAATTACCACTAATTTTTAATCTGAAATTGAATGAAAGTGAAAGTGATGGAGTAGAAATAAAAAGTATATACAGCAGATTTTAAAAATGTAAATGTTTAAACTAGAAAGGAAGAAAATGTAGAAAGAGATGACCTACAATTCCAATTCAAGAAACCAAGTAAAGAAGAGCAAAATTATACTAAAATATATAATAGGGAAAACTAGTAAAGAAAGAAGTAGAAATCAATGAAATACAAATTAGAGAATAAAAAGGAAAAAGTGACAAAAACAAAAGGTTTTCTTTCAGTACATCATTCAAATTTATTAATTTTATATAGCTAATAAATAGTAAAAGAGAATGAATAAAGTACCAATATCAGGAATTAAATAACTGTTTTTGCTAATCTACAGACAGCTAATCAAACTTTGTTGTTTCACAGTTATCCTCTCAAATATATATATATAAAGCAGGCAAACAAGATCACAATTTAAGAATCTTCAGCCTACCATCCTCCCATAGAAATGCATACAACTGTCAAAATCTGGCAGCATCTACTTCCACAGAGCTCTGGAATACAATAAGTGGATGCAGTAATTGAGTGAGCACTGAATCATGCAACTAGCACTTAAAAATGGTAGTAGAACCTGGTGGTGACTTTCATGATCTCCCTCACTCCCTCTATGGCATGCTATGGAACTGACCTGTGCTCTCATTGTGGGCTCCTGGCCCCATTCAAGAGGAAGTTATCACCTATGTATAGACTGAGGTGAATGTATGCTGGTGCCAGTCTAAGCAGTGGCATGCTGAAGTATTGAACCAGGACACTCATTTCTGTCTCTCCTTCTAAATACTTGACCTGCAGGCAGAAGCAACTTACACAGAGCTAAAGCAGTATAAAAATCAATCAAATTGTAATTCCACTGGGCAAAATATTTCCCTTGAAGAAATCCATTGAGAGGGGAGGAATCTATTTCATGTAGGTAAGATGGGATGTCTGATACCTGAAAACAGGAGATGTCCTAAGGATATGAGCAAATGTCCAATGCAAGGTAAAGGCTCAGAAATGACTGAGAAGGCATCATGTTTTCTCTTCAGGCTGATCCTCTTATAGGAAGGATAACTCTACGGGAGAACACCATTCAGCCAGTCAACACTGTGAAAGGTGTTTATTTGCATTGGTTTGTTTGTTTTCACTAGCTTCTGGCATGAAAGGAAATCTGTATCATATTTCTAGTTTGAAACAAACTTAAAAAACAGACAAATTAAGAAATAAATTCCAGAGGTAACACTTTAAAATATTCAATTGTAGAGTGTGAAAAAAAATTATTACAAGATAAAAAGCAAAACAGGAAATTATAACCTATCCAAAGGATAAAGATAAAATATCAGAGAAAGCCCATAAAAAAGACAAGACATTGCTTATACAAGGCAAGATGTTAAAAAAATTTTTCTTAAAAATTCTAAAATATAATACAGAGAAAGAACTAAAGGATATAAGGAAAATGATGAATAAATGTTGGCATTCAGGAACAGGCTCAGTGAAAACGGTGCCGCAGATGAGAAAGAAAGAGACAAAGAGAAGAAAAAACTGGGATCAGGGGTCTCTCCATCCGATATGGAGAGAAGAGCCCAGCCACCTCACAAAGTGTGGCTTTTATTTCAGCGTTAGAACAAAGAAAATACATGTGAGCATGTGCAAGGGTAATAGATACTTGATAGTTACATCTTACTGAAATCAACAAGTCTTAAAGTTTAATGGCTCAGTTCCTCTTTTCAGTCCTGAAATTCACAGACATTGTACATCTTATTTATCATACAAAGTACTCAAAAGAAGCTCAGGATGTTTCCCCACCCAGCTACTATAAGATCCTATCTCATTGTCTTGAGACTAGGCTCTTATCTCCTACATTCTGGGGTGTCTTTTACATTCCAAAGTTATCTACTTAATGTCAGTAGTCATGGCCTTCGAATGAAGCTCCATCATTTCCCCCTTTTTATTAATTAAATTTTTTCAGTGAAGACTATAGGAACCCTTATATATGCAGATACAAGGTGACCTCCTGTCACACTTGTCTTCTTCCATTGGCTCTTGTGACTGTGCCTGTCTTAGGTTGTCCAACTCTGAGAATCTTACCCGTCATTGACTACCAGTCAAGCTTTTGAGCTCTTACATGGAAGGCAATTTCATTAATATTTAGACTTCTTCAGGTTCCTTAAGTGAATATTTTTGTGCAGATAATTAGTATTAAGATCAAGGGGTTATTAGTAGAATCTTTCTACTAAATAATGCATAATTAGTTTTTCATGGCCAAGTTTCTTAACCTAAATGAATTTATCTGATCTAATTCTTCATTTTTTCTATGAATATATGTAGACATGCTCAATGCCTTCTTTTACAATTCTAAAATATACCCAATCAAATGATTTTTCACTTTCAAAGGAGTAATACAAAAAGAACTTTCTTTCCAATCACATTTAAGAACTCTTAACACGTTTAAATTATAAATTTGATTACCCAAATTTATAATAGTTGTTTTAAGATCATTCATATGATCATTCAGTTCCATTTCAATGTGAGACTGGGTATGCCACATCTCACTTGAATTTTTATGTCAGTCCTTAACATATTGTTGAGTCTGGACTCCTTAATGCATGGCTGTGCCAGAGACAGCTGCAGCGGTTATGATGCCAATCAGTCCCAAAATTCCTGCTATTAAAAGTCCAATCAGTCTTAGTTCTTTTTAAATAATGGTCGAGGAAATGCCACAGCAACTGGGATTCTGGAGATGCTGCCAATGTCTGGTCATCCGAACTGGTAACCATAGTCCTTTTCTTCTTCTTGCTATAAAAAGAGTTGTAATTTTCTGCAAATATGAATTCTTAAGACATGTTAATAAAGAGCAATTGAAGCAATTAATGTTCCTTTCACCAAAAGTTACTTTTCCAATGATAAAACTATAGGATCTCATACACACACTGTAAGAAATTGAGTTGATTTTCTTTTTAAATTAGTAATATTACTTTTACTGCCTTGTCATTCAAAAATTGGACCAGTTCCCAAAAATAATTTCCACAAATAACTTTGAGTTTTGTTAAGTTTAGTGTCCCATGGTTATGGGTATATCTTCCTTGATTTTTCCAATTTTTTGAGCTGATAGTAAATGCTGTATTACCAAAATTCCAGAAATAAGGATTACTGTCATTAGTAATTATGGTTGAATTATTAATGAACCAAGATATGGTTGTGTTTTTAATAAGTTTCAGTATTCCTGTAAGGGACCGATCCTTTACAATTCCATAGGAATCATTAAACAACACAGCCTCTGTAAGCCCATGACAAATATGCCATTTGTCATTAAGTAGTCGGTTGTGAGAGGAACATGTAAGATTTTCCACATTTTCTGGTTTATTTGGTAAAAAAAGAAAAATGAGAACATAAATTTGAATTTGATTTTTCTCTATTAAAACTACACTGTGATTTTTAGGTTGCATGCAAACAGAACCATGTCCAATAAATTAGTACAGTCTATAAAAAGTAAAGTTAAATTTTCTATATGCTTCCCTTCTTCTTTTGGCTTTAAGGGTAGTCATATAAGTTTTGGAAAATAGTGAGATTGATTAGGATAAATTGGGTAAGACTCATTGTTCCAAACTTACAGCTCTAAAAAAGGTGGGTTGGCAATGTATGCCCAATAAGTGTAATTATGATGTGGTATCTTACTTTACCTATAATTAATCCAATGTAAAACCACCATGTCCATAGTTTAAGTCTTGGCAGCATCTTCAACTCTAGGCTTGATTCTTCTGGAGGGGATCCACTGCTGTTCTCCCGTTTCTGTAATGGTAACAGCAAAACCTCGGCCCCAAAATTTTACCTCTCCTTTTTCCCATTTGTTGGTTGTTTCATTTTTCCAATATATTGGTTGCCCACATTTTTCATTTTCATTCTTTTTATTAACCCCCCAATGTCTTTCTGCTGCTGTGGTATTAGAAATTTGTTGTCTATTAAGAAAATTTAAGGTAAGCAATGCTTTAGATAGTTTGTCTTTAGCAGATTCTCCTCCATCTCCCCCTTTTTGTTTTTGCAACATTAATTTTAATAAGTGATTACTTTTTTCTACTATTGCTTGTCCTTGGGGATTATATGGAATTCGTGTAACATGCTTAATATTCCAGTCATCACAAAATTTTTTGAAAGACTGACTAAGATAGACAGGCCCATTATCAGTTTTTAGCTGTGCTGGCAGGCCCATTACAGCAAAACAATGTAATAAATGAGAATATACATGTGAGGCCTTTTCACCAGTTTGAGCAGTTGCCCAAATAAAATTAGAATATGTGTCCACTGTCACATGCACATACTGAAGGCAGCCAAAAGAGGGCACATGTGTAACATCCATTTGCCAAATTTCATTAGGATGATCTCCAAGGGGATTAGTTCCTGGAGAGAAAGTGGGAGCATTTATGGGCCCACAAGTAGGACATTGTCTAACAATCCTCTTACTTTCTTCTACTGTTGAGTGAGGATATTTATGACGTAAGCCAGAAACATTAGTATGTGTAAGTTTATGATAATCAGCAGCAGATTCTGTATGAGCAATAAGTTTATCTACCAGATCATTTTGTGAAGCCATAGGGCCAGGAAGTTGAGAATGGGAATGAATATGAGTAATGTAGATTGGATTAGATCATTCATGAACAGTTTTTTGTAATTGTAGGAAAATAACTTCTAATTCAGAACCTGGAGTTAATTGAGCTGTTTCTATATGACAAACAACATGACAAACATAAGCAGAATCAGACACAATATTTAAAGGTTCAGAAACATCAGTTAGCAATTGAATAACAGCCATTAGTTCTACCTTTTGGGCAGATAAATAAGGTGTTTTCCAAGATTTTATAGTTGGGCCTAAATAGCCTGCATTTCCATTACTGCTGCCATCAGTGTAGTAAGTTGGTGTAGCAGAGAGTGGTTGTTGTTTGACAACCTTAGGAAGAATCCATGAAGTACGTTTTAAAAGCTGTAAAAATTTTGAATTTGGGAAGTGATTGTCAATTGTTCCAATAAAATCTGCTAAGGCCACTTGCCAAGAGTTACTGAACTGCCAGAGCTGAGAAAGCTCCTGCTTTGTAAGGTCTAGTATGATTTTATCATGATCTCTAGCCATAAGCTGTCTCAGGCGAATACACCCTTTTGATATTATTGCTGAAATTTTTTCAGGATAAGTATGAAGTTTTTTGGTATCTTTATTGGGTAAGAATATCCATTCTATTATGCCCTCCTCTTGCCAAAGTATCCCAGTAGGGGAATGGCAAGATGGAAATATTAAAAGAGAAATTGGAAGGTTTACATTTATCCTTGTTAGTTGGCTATTTTGTACTCTTTTTTTCCAGCAATTTTAACTCCTCTTTTACTTCTGGGCTTAAAATGTGAGGACTATTTAAGTCAGGGTCTCCTGTTAGAGTATTGAAAAGGTTAGTTAAAGCATAAGTTGGAATTCCTAAAGTAGGCCATACCCAATTAATATCACCCAGTAATTTCTGAAAATCATTTAATGTACGTAAATTATCAGTTCAAAACTGGACCTTTTGTGGAGTTATAATATTTTCATTAATAGTATGACCTTACTATTGAAAAGGAACCTGTTTTTGAATTTTTTCTTCTGCTATTTGCAACCCATGTTGAGGAAGAACCTCTTTAGCCAGCTTAAATAGTTGTTTCAGCTCAGAAGATTGCTCAGTGGCAAAAAGAATATCATCCATATAATGAATAATTATAGCCTTAGGAAATTGTTTTCGTAAAATTTGTAGTGGAATGTGAACAAAGGATTGATATAATGTAGGACTGTTCATCATTCCCTGAGGTAAAACTTTCCACTGATATTGTTCAGTAGGAGCTGAATGATTAATAGAAGGAATAGTAAATGCAAATTTTTCTCTATCATTTGGATTAAGAGGAATAGTAAAGAAACAATCTTTTAAGTCAATAATAATAATATGCCAATTTTGTGGGATCATAGTTGGGGATGGCAAACCAGGCTGTAAAGACCCCATAGGTTGAATAACTTTTTAAATTTCATGCAAATCAGTTAACATGCACTATTTGCCAGACTTCTTTTTAATTACAAAAACTGGAGAATTCCTTGGACTAGCAGAGGGCTCAATATGCCCTGCTATTACCTGTTCCTGCACTAGTTTTTTCAGGGCTTCCAATTTTTCTTTCGGAAGGGGCCACTGTTCTACCCAGATAGGTTTGTTTGTTAGCCATTTTAAAGGCAATGTGAAGCCCTTTGTAACAGTAGCCCCTACTTTAAATTTGAATATCCTAGGCCATGGTAGTCTCCAGTATGTTGCGTTTCAGGTCCGGAAGGGGGAGCATAGTGCATATGAGTAATAAGACGTTTAGCTGTATCAGAAAGGTGAGGAATATTCAAATAAGCTCCCCATTGGTATAAAAAATCTCTTCCCCATAAATTGAGTCCTATATCCACAACATTAGGTTGCAAAGCAGCCTCTTGTCCTTCCGGACCTTCTACCTTAAATATCTGAGTACTCGGGTAAACATCTGTCATTGTTCCAACACCAGTGAAAACTGTAGGCACCTTTTGCAAAGTCCAAGCTTGTGGCCAATATCGTTTAGCAATAATAGAGACATCAGCCCCGGTATCCACCAATCCTAAAAATATCTTTCCGTTTATTTTTATGGTAATTTCAGGCCTTTCATCCCCAATTGCTGTTTGCCAAAAAATTTCACACCCAATAGAACCAAATTCCTCTGCACGCTTTATAGGAGGTTTACGATATGGCAACAAAAGAAGTTGAGCTATGCTATCTCCTGATTCAATTTGATAGGGAGTTAAAGTTTGTACTAATAAACAAATTTCTGCATCAAAATTGGCGTTAATGATCCCGGTTTGCACTAAAACACCTTGGATCGTAAGACTGCTATGGCCAATAATGAAACTTACATTGTTTTCTGGGATAGGACCTTTAATTCCTGTCCTTATTTTTTGTATACCCAGTGAAGGCATAATAAACTTAGTTTCAGCTGAGGGAAGATCGACAGCTGCACTGCCTTTGGTAACTGCCTTAAGTTCTGTTACAGGCTGCAGTGAGCTGCTCCGTTGCTGACTGGGTAGATTTGAGCTAAGTTGGGAAATGTGCTCATATTGTTTGTCTGAGGGCCTTGAGCGAGGCCCGCTTGGAAGTTTCCCAACTTATTAATGAGACTGCCATTTTTATGATATCTAGAATGGCATTCCTTGGCCCCGTGAAACCCCTTCTGACTTATTGGACATACACGAGTCGGTATTGATCTATTATTGCTGCTAGATGGAGCTCTCACACCAGTTTTGGCCTGGCAATCCTTTTTTATATGACCTGGCTTCCCACATTTAAAGCAATTTAAATTATTAATCATAGGACTATGTCCCTTTATAGCGGCTGCAAGAAGGGTCATGTTATAGGTATTAGACCCAATGTCA
This sequence comes from Cabassous unicinctus, assembly GCA_029593785.1. Classification (NCBI taxonomy): domain Eukaryota; kingdom Metazoa; phylum Chordata; class Mammalia; order Cingulata; family Chlamyphoridae; genus Cabassous; species Cabassous unicinctus. The sequence continues at coordinate 4,479 of JAQZBX010076770.1, read as the reverse complement.
TGGCATGCCCTAATATAATCCTGTAAAGTACCTCCATTTGCCTTTATCGGACGCAAAGCCTTTTTACACTCATTATTAGCATTATCAAAAGCCAACATCAGAATAAGCATTTCTTTAAGGTCAGGCTGAGTTACCGTCTTGTTGACTATATCTGCCAGCCTCGCTACAAATTCAACATAGGGTTCAGTATTTCCTTGAACAATTTTTGAAAATGATTGTACAGCCTGTCCAGGGGTGGAGATTCATCGCCAGGCAGCTAGGCAGCACAATCGAACTTGTACAATGGCAATATCATCATAATGAGCTTGGCAAGGAACTCCAGCCCATTGACCTATTCCTAATATTTGTTCAGCAGTAATAGGTACTGGTGGATTTTGCTGTTGATTTTGTCGTGCTACAAGATTAGCTTCATCAGCCCACCAACTTTTAAATTGTAAAAATTCTGCTGGACTAAGAACAGCTCGAGCTAACAAATCCCGATCCCAGGGTATTAATCTGTCTGCTTGTGCCATTCCTTGCAACAATCCTTGAGTATAAGGAGAATTTACACCATATTGAGTGCATGCTTGTTTTAATTCTTTAATAGTTTTAAAAGGAATATGAGCATGCTCATATTGTACACCCCCTTGGGGATTGTCAGCATCTACTGGAAGTTGAGTTACTGTTACCGGAAAAGTAGAAAAAAGTTGCATAGCCTCTGAACCTCCCTCTCTACTTCCCAGTGCTATACTTTTCATAATTGAGGAGGATGGTGCTGGCACAAAAACAGAAACTTTTGGAGGATCATCAAATGTTGTAAAAAATGGATCAGTAGATACCTTAGGCGGTGCAGATGCCGGTTCAAAAGACAATAAATCATAATTTGGAGCGGATGGCACAGTGACCACTGGAAAAGTTTCATAAACTTCCTTTTTCCTTTCCTTCCTTTTATTAGACCAGAGTTTATCTGTTTTTGCCTGTTCATTAACCTCTTCATATACATTTTCATTAAAATCACCATTAGCTTGTCCTGCTATCGGTCTAGCAATAGCAGTATCCTTTTTACTATCTTCATCTTCATCTGATTGTAAAGGTTCAAGAGCAACAGAAATAAGACTACACAAAGACCATACATGAAGGGGAATTATTTCTCCCTTTTGATGAGCTCTTTTTAAAGCTTCCATCACTAACTTCCATTGTTCCAGGTTTAAAATATCCTGCCCTTGCGGCTGAAACCAATAACAATGTTTCTGTACAAGAGAAAAAATTTCCTCAAAAGCCGAGGATTTAATAGTTACACCGGTGCATTTTAATAAAGTTTTTAATACTCTAGAGAACTCTTCAAAGTTTGACTGCTGATTACCCATTACCCTGATGATTCCAAAGATGAAACTTACCTTTTCTGTTTTCTTTTTTCTTTAAAACCACTCTCAGGAGCTCCTTGGTCCGCACACTGACTGAAAGAAAAGTTTCGTTTTCAGAGCCCCACATTGGGCGCCATATGTTGGCATTCAGGAACAGGCTCAGTGAAAACGGTGCCACGGATGAGAAAGAAAGAGACAAAGAGAAGAAAAAACTGGGATCAGGGGTCTCTCCATCCGATATGGAGAGAAGTGCCCAGCCACATCACAAAGCGTGGCTTTTATTTCAGCTTTAGAACAAAGAAAATACATGTGAGCATGTGCAAGGGTAATAGATACTTGATAGTTACATCTTACTGAAATCAACAAGTTTTAAAGGTTAATGGCTCAGTTCCGCTTTTCAGTCCTGAAATTCACAGATATTGTACATCTTATTTATCATACAAAGTACTCAAAAGAAGCTCAGGATGTTTCCCCACCCAGCTACTATAAGATCCTATCTCATTGTCTTGAGACTAGGCTCTTATCTCCTACATTCCGGGGTGTCTTTTATATTCCAAAGTTATCTACTTAATGTCAGTAGTCATGGCCTTTGAATGAAGCTCCATCAAATAAACAAATGAAAGACCTAATAATGAGGTAGATTTTGTAATAGGGAACAAACAAATATCATATATGAAGGCCACAATGACTGTAATAATAAATTTCCAGAGGGTTTCAATAGCAAATAGAAATGGTAAAATAAAGAATCAGTGAGTCCCAAGACAATTAAAATGCTGCAGAGTTAAAATCAGAAAGAAGAAAGAATCTCAAAACATGAACAGACCTTAAGACAATTGTAGGATAATATCATGCATACCAGTATTCATCTTTTGGGGTTCCCAGAATTTTAAGAATGCTGGAAAGGGGCAGACAGAATATTAAAAGAAAAAAAGCCAGAAAACTTTATATACACATTCAAAGATTCCAATGAATCCTAAACTTGATACTCAAAGATAACCAGGCCCAGAAACATTGTATTAAATTCTTGAATGATAACAACTTGGGAAGAGTTCTGAAAAGTCCAAAAGAAAAATAATGTGCTATGTGTCAGGGATCTCCAGTGAAATTAAGTAATTATTTCACATGAGAACCCATGGAAGCAAGAAGGCAGTGTAAGAAAATATTTAAAGTGTTGAATGAAAACAATTGCCTACCAAATATTTTAAACTGGCTAGAATGACTTTAAAAAATAGGGGGAATCATGAAAAGCTGAGGGAATTCATCATCATGACACCTGCCATACAAGCAATGCTAAAGGAAGTTCTTAAGACTGAAAGAAAAGGACCTTATACAGTGGATTGAAGTAGCATAAAGAAATACTTTCAATAAAGGTAACCATTTGTGTAATTATATACACCAGTATCATTTTTTGTATTATTGTTATGTAACTACACTTTTAACTTCTTACAGGTTCTAAAATTTAAATGCATAAACAGTAATGGTAACATATGTTTTTAAATATACAATATATAAAATATAATATATGAGAAGTACAACAAAATGGTGGAAGGGATAGGAGTTTTGTTTGGTAGATGTACTATGTATAACTATGGATTATAGTTAATAGTATAATTACAATAATATTTTTCATGAATTGTATCAAAGTTACATTATTAAGGCACTGTGTTAATAACATGTAAAACAACTTTTGTCAGGGGAGCATTATATTGGAACACTATTTTCTGCATGAAATTTTGTAAACCATGACTGCACTAATTTAAAAAATGTTACAAGGGACAAAGAAGGACTGTGTAAATTAAAAAGTGGTCAATTCAAGAAGAAAACTATGCAAATTTGATTATACACTCACCCAAGATCTGCTACCCAAATTACCCAAAGCAAATATTGACAGATTTGAAGGAAGAAATAGATTTTCTGCAGGAATAGTAGAGACTGTCAATACAATAGTTTCAATAATTGATAGAACATCTAAACAGATGATCAATATGGAAACTGAATACTTGATTGAGGACATAAGCCTACTAAACCTAAGAGACATATATAGAATAATTCACAAGCAAAAAGCAGAAAACACATTCTTAACTAGTACACATGGAAAATTTCCTGGCATAGACTACACATTAAGTCACAAAACATGTCCCCAAAATTTTAAAACTAATTAAATTATACACATATCTTCTTTAGCTGCAATGAATTGACATTAGAATCAATAACAGAGGCAACAAGAAAATGCCTTGGGAAAATGTATGGGAAATTTAAACAACACATTCATAAAAAATTGTACAACAGTTGATATTAAGAGTTAACTTAAGATGAATGAATAAGAACATGCAAAATTTTGTGGAATGCAGCGAAGGCAGTGATGAGAGTGAAATTTATATATTTCAATGCTTATATATAAAAGAAGAAAGATCTAAAATCAAAGACCTAACTTAATACCTGGAGAAAATAGAAAAAGATGGATAAACTAAATCCAAAATAAGGAAATGAAAGGAAACAAAAAAGAGTTGAGGTAAATGAACATACTATAAAAAATAACGAGAGAAAACCAACAAAAGCAAAAAGTTCTTTATTTGAATAGATCAATAAAAACAGACAAAACCTTTGCTAATATGATAAAAGAAAAAATTAGTGTACACAAATAAATGAAAATCAGAAGTGAAATTGAGGACATTGTTATTAACTGCAGAGAAACTTAAAAAAATATATAAAAGGATACTATGAAAAATCGTTTGCCAACATATTTGGTAACCTACATGAAATGGATAAATTTCTAGAGACACACAAACTACGTGAAGGAATAGATGACCACAGCCAAATCACAAGTAAAGAGATTAATATAATAATCAAAAACCTCCCAAAACAGTAAATCCCAGGACCATGAGGTTTAACTGGTGAAATTAAGAAAGCATCCACTGTGCTGTAGGGTAGCAGTTGCAGCTCCACCGAGATTCCAGGAACAGCTGGCACATAGGTCGACCAGAGGACACAGTCTCTGGAAGTACACCTAAAAACTCCTGCATCACATATAGATTTGAGTAGAAGGGACTGATGGTGTGGAATATTGTTGGAGGTGTGGGTGGTGGGGAACATGGGAATCCCTGTAATATTTAGGTAATCTAAGCACCTTAAAAAA
>JAQZBX010076769.1:0-14381 GCA_029593785.1 Cabassous unicinctus | reverse complement strand
TCAGCAATCCTAGAGGTCCTCAAGAGTGTTCTCACTGGAGCTGGAGAAAAGGAAGTAGTCCCTTGACTAGTAGTCCCTTGACTGTGGAGCCTTCCTAGCTAGAAGGCTGTGAATTAAGGGCTCTGGGAATGTGATTTTCCTAGACAGTGAGAAAGATGGATGGAAGGAAAGGGAGTCCCAGCAGCATGGACTGCTGGGTCCAATCTGCAGAGCTCCTGTTTCCTGCAGCTCTTGCTCTTCCTCTTTCTTCAGCCTGTGAGCTCCCTCAGCATTCTTCCAACACATCCCTTTTTGCTTTAGTAAATGCTTGTTGTGCTCCTGTCAAAATCAAAACTCTTCACTAATCAGAATGCATCAGGCCCTGCGCTGGTCACTGAGAATGCTGAATGCCTAGACACCATCCTTGCCTTCTAGGAGCTTATAGTCTCCCTGAGAGACAAGGAGGGAAAATAGCAATTACAATCCAGTATGATCATATGGGGCTTTCCAGAATTCCAGAGTCTGACACATCTTTCATGACATTGGTTAAGCTTCTCTAAGTTTTTATGACGATTTTGTGTTCAGTGTTCAGAATGATGTAAGCACCCAAAATAATGCTCTCCATGATCAAATCAGCAAATACTGAGAACCTACTATGTGCAAAGCTCAGGATAAATGCTGTGACACAGACCTATAGAGCATGCTAACTGGGGTAGGTGAACTAAAAATAATAAAGAGTACATGTTAAGTATGAAATTAAGTCATAAGCTGTTCTATTCCTTCCTATGTGTATCTTTCTAGAGAAGCAGTATAACAAGGTGGTTAGGAGTGTGGGCCTGGAATCCTAGCTCTGTCACTAGCTGTATGACCTTAAGTAAAGTCACTTAGTCTCTATGAGACTCAGTGTTCTCTCTAAATTGGATAATATCACATTATCTCTCTCACAGGATTTTTGTGAAGATTAAATGAGTTGATATGAGTAAAGCACTTAGAAGAGTGTCCAGCACATAGTAAGTCCTCAAAAATTTAGCAAAAAATATTATATCATATGAATATAGCATTTGAAAGCATAGGGGGATGGATGTGGCTCAAATGGTTGGGTGTCCATCTCCCATATGGAGGGACCTGGGTTCGATCCCCAGGACCTCCCAGTTTAAAAAAAAAATAAAGCAGAAGCTCTTACACTCTCTGTAGCTTAGCTAACATGTAGAGACTACTCTATATTTTTCTATTTGCTTGGCTCTGCAGTATTAATTCATTAGCACACTCAGGCATTGTCTTGCTTGCTGGTTTCTCTATCTGCTCTAAATTTAGTACTAAATAAAGACATTTGTGGGAGTGGAGAAGGTTTTAGTGCTCTCTGATCCAAATCCATTGTGTTTTGTTTCGTTCGAAAGCCGTAATCCAGAAAGAGTTTGGAAACATCTGCTGAAGACCATTTTTAGACATGTTTTGCAGAAATTGCTAGCATCTATTTGCATTGCTATGTGCATCCATATTTTGAACCTTCAGCCATTTGCATATACAGTAGTAGTACCATAACTGAATGTTCCAAATTTGTTGCTACTCTATATTTAGAGCCACATGATTCCTACCTCATTAAAATGTATGGATATTAAATAAATTGATTTATGAGAAGCAATTCACTTTTTCAATCATGGTAAGTAGAAGAGTCACTATCCCATAGTCCAAGGTTTGAATAAATATGTTTAGTCACTTCAGAAAAAAAAAAAAGATGTCTAGGAATAGGGTATCATAATTATACCTTACATTTGTTTAGTAAATCTGTATAGTGTGTAATAATATATTACATTTCTGTACCTTGTTTTATTCTTACACTCTCTCCATGAGGTAGGCAGGGCAGTGTCATGCATCCCATTTTACAGATGAAGAACAAGAGGTGTTAACTGGCTTGTCTAAGTTTAGTAAATGGTAATAAATAGTAAAGCCAAGCTTATACTCAGGTTTCTTGACTTCTAGTATAGTGCCCTTTCCACTCTACTGGCAGAGGGAAATGTTAGGAATTCTTATTTTCTTTCACCAAATTTTACATCCCCACTTGCCAACAGTGGTCTGTGTGTAAGCCCTCAGCAATGCATGGACCTTCTTTGGTGAGTCCCACTTTGTAAATGTTATAGGTCCACCCCCTGACAATATACAGGTATGAAGCAGATAACATCATTTAACTGCAGCTGCTGGAGCTGAGAAACTTTGAAATAGAAAGACGAGGTTACGATCACAGATGAAATAACTTGAATAAAGGGCAAGAATCTTCTAGTCAGCATGCAGCCTCCTCTTTGCTTCTCACTTCAGGCTAATTATTATATAAATTCTGATCAGACTAGCGTAAACAGGCATAGACAAGTATGAAGTATTAGATGCTGGACATAGAAAACGGTGAAGAGAAAGCCAGACAATGTAAAGGATCCATTCCTACACAGTCCAGATAACTCCACAGTATGTTAGTTGGGAGTCTTTCTATTCCAACAGAATGAAAACCAATTCACTGAGTTTGAGCAATAACAGAATTTATTGATTTCTTATAAGTCAAAAAAACAGGGATGGCACAAGCCATCCCTCTGTTATCTTCTTTCCTACTGCAGATGGGCTTCCTTCAGGTAGTCAGAGAAGATGACTGCCAGAAATGGCAGCCCTATGCACCATCATAACATAGCAATCCAGAACAAAGAGAGCACTTTTCACTTATGGCTTCCAGGTATAACTTCCCAGAGAAGTGTTCTGATTGTCCAGTTTGGGCCACATGTCCACCTCCAAGACTAATTTTTTTTTTTGGGGGGGGAGGTAACAGGAAGTGATCTCGGGTGCTTGTACATGGGAAGCAGGCATTCAACCACTGAGCTACAACTGCTCCCCAATGAGAGTTGTTTTTTTCATTTGTTTGTTTGTCTGCTTAGGAGGTACTGGGAATAGAACCTGGGTCATCGTGCATGGGAAGCAGGCGCTAAGCCACTTGAGCTAGTGCCGCTCCCCCTAGACAATCTTAATCCCTAGGGCAATGGAGTACCAAGATTGGTCAATCCTTGATCATGTCTCCATACTTGTAGCCCAAGCAGATGGAGTTTGTTACCAGAAAAGTGGCAGTGAAATTAGCTGGACTATCTTAGTCCACTACTGCAATGTTTCCCAAATGTACGTGAAGATAAAAATCACCTGGCCCCTTGTTTAAGCCAAATACCTGGGCTGGCAATCCAGACCTATGGAATCAGAATTTGTAGGGGGAAAGGCTGGTAATTTGTATATTTAACAAGTACTCCAGGTGTATTTGTTTCTTATTGCTATAGCAGTTTAATATTGGTTATGAATTCCAAAAATAGATATTGGATTATGTTTGTAAATTGGTATTTTCCTCTGGGTGTATTAGAGTATATTGGAGTCAGAAGTTTTACTTTTGCTTAATTAAATAATGATTAAGGCTTTGATTGGGCCACATAAGTAGGATGTTGAGTCCCCATCCCCTTGGTGGGCAGGGACTCACAGAGAAACCGCACCGCAGAGAAGGGAGGTTGGAGTTTTGAGCTGGAGCCAGGGAAGTAAGCACACAGAGGAGCAGAGCAGCTGAGCCCAGAGAGAAACAAGCCCCAGGAAGAGAAGAACCCAGGAAGCCTGACCTGTTGGCAGACATTGACAGCTGTCTTGCTCCAACATGTGGCAACAAACTTTCGTGAAGGAAGTAACTTATGCTTTATGGCCTGGTAACTGTAAGCTTCTACCCCAAATAAATACCCTTTATAAAAGCCAACGGATCTGGTATATGGCATCAGCACCCCTTTGGCTGACTAATACAATTGCCATTATAACAAATTACCACAAACTTGGTCACTTAAAACATGAATTTATTATCTTACAGTTCTGGAGGTTAGAAGTCCAAAATCAGTTTCACTGAATTAAAGTGAATGTGTTGATAGGGCTGGTTCCTTCTGGAGGCTCTAAGGGGAGAATCTGTTTCCTTGGAGTTCAGTTTCTAGTGGCTGCCGATATTCCTTGCTTTTGGCCCCTTCCTCTTCAAAGCACATCACCCCAATATATGCTTCCACATTGCATTGCCTTCTCCCCTTACACTGACTCTTCTTGTGTCCCTCCCCTTTTTAAAATTTTTATTGTAGTTACATATCTATAACCTAAAATTTCTCATTTTAATCACTTTCATGGATATAATTCAATGACATTAATTACATTCACAGTGTTGTGCTACCATCACGACCATCCATTACCAAAACTTTTCCACCGCAAACACTGTACCCATTATAACTCCCCATTCCCCCTCCCTCCAGCCACTGGTAACCTCTAATCTACTTTCTGTCTTTATGAATTTGCTTGTGCAATAGATATTTCATAAAAGTGGAATCATAATATTTTCCTTTTGTGTCTGGCTTATATTACTTAGCATAAAGTTTTCAAAGTCCATCTATGTTGTATACCAACTTCTTACTTCCACGTGAAAAATTCTGAGAGCCACTTGTAAGTAAGAGTTTGCAAAAAAAAGGGGTCAGGGCAAAAGACAATATTATTTGACTGATTCTTAAGTGTAACTCATTCGATCCTCATGACAACCTTAAGCTTCTTTTGAGTATAAACCCAGGAGTGGAATTGCTGGGTCTTAGGGATAACTTCTCTCCTTTTCACAAAATAGTTTGGTCCACCGTACTGAATGGCTTCCCCAGTTTATACTCCCACTAAGAGTATATTAAGCTTCCTATTGCCTCAATCATTGCTAGCAGTTAATAGTATTTGATTTTCTTTTCTCCAACTGAAAGGTGTAAAATGCTATTTAGTTTTAATTTATATTTCACTGATTACTAATGAGGGTCAACATTATTAGTCATTCAGGCTTTCCCTTCTGTGAATTGTCTCATCATATGCTATTCTATCGTTTTCTGTTCAGTTTTCTGTCTTTTTCTTAAAGTTGTCTTGAAGGAGTTTTTGAATATTATAAATCTTTATTCCCTGTTGATTTTGAATATGACAAATAACTTTTCCCGTTAGATCACCTGTTGATTAGTTCTGTTTATGGTGGCCTCCGTAGGAAAGAAATATTTAGTTTTGATTTAATCAAATCATCAGTTTTTTTCCCCTTGTAATTTGTACATTTGCTGTCTTTTAAAGAAAATTTTCTTGCTCCCAAAGTCCTGACAATATTCTTCCACGTTTTCTTCTTTTTGCTTTATAGTTCTACTTTCAAATTTAGGGCTTTCAATCCATTTGGAGTTCATTTTTTGCATTTGTTGTGAGGTAAGTATCCAACTTAATTTTTCACACTCCTTTCAAATTTTAGGGATTGCTTTTTTATTTAAAGTTAATTTTGTTTTATAATTTTGTGAAATATTTACATGGTTCTAAGTAAAACCTATAAAATGAGGTATGTTTAGAGAATTCTAGCTCCCCTCTCCTTGTCCCTTTCCTTCCTCATAAACAGTATTTTAAAAAATTTTATGGTTGTTCTTCCTTTTGTTCATTGCTATTTTTTTTTCTTCAGGAGGTACTGCTGGTACTGGGGATTGAATCCAGGACCTCGTACATAGGAAGCAGGCCCTCAACCACTTGAGCTACATCAATTCCCCTCATTGCTTTTTTTTTTTTCTTTGAGGTAACGGGGGTGGGGATTGAAACTGGAATCTCAAATGTGGGGTCCTGGCACTTAACCGCTGAGCCACATCAGCTTCCCTGAGTTGGCTTTATCATTTGTTTTGCTTGTTGTTTCTGTTTTTGTCCTTTCAGGAGACACCAGGAACCAAACCAGGAAGCTCCCGTGTGGGAGGTGGGTGCTCAACTGCTTGAACCACATACCATTCCCACTGCTTTTTAATATAGGCAATTATGAGTGTATGTTCATATCTGATGGCTGAAGGTTTCTCATTACCATTTCAAGTTACTTAATGGTTATTAATGTATTCAAATTTTGTTTTTCTTTGTATCATTTAGGTATTCTACATTTTTCCAGCTATGTACTCCTTTCATCTAGATGTTCACTTTTTTTTTAGATGTTCACTTTTATTAGTGTTCAGTAGTTCACACTCTTTAAAAATGCCAATTTATCTGTAAATTATTTCCTGCTTTTAATCTGTGATTTATTTACTTATATATCCTATTTTTCTTGATCTGTCTTATCAGAGGTTAGTCAGTTTCATTAGTCTTTCCAACAAAGCATCTTGTGATTTTTTTAATTCACATTTATTGCTTTTTTCCCCTTTCCCCATCACCTCTTATCATTGATTTTTGCCCTTATTTTTATTTTTTCCTTCATATGTATTTCTTTGGGTTCTTTTGCCCTGAACACTTAATCATATGGTTTCAATATTTCTTACTTGATTAAAAAAAAATGTATTTAACACTATAAATCCCCTTTTAGTTCTACTTTACATACAACTCGACATGTGGTAGTTTCATTGTCATCCAGCTGGAAGTATTTTATGATTTCCCTGATTACAATTTCTTTGTTCCAATATTTAGTAGTATTTTTTACATTCCCAGACTTTTAGGAATTTTTTAGCTATCCCTTTGTTATTGATTTCTAAATTTATTGCATGTGGTCAGAGAACATGTGGTGTATGATGTTGATACTTCGGAATTTATTGAGGTACATGACTAGTACATGACCAATCTTTGTGGCTATCCAATGTTTTCTTTTTTTAAAAAAAAAGATTTTTATTTTTATTTATTTATTTATTCCCCACGCCCACCCCCAATGTTTTCTTGAAAAGAAAGACTATGTATTCTTCATTTGTTGGGTATAAAGCTCTTTATAAGACTCAGCTTATTAATTGAATCATTCAAATCTATTTTATATTCTATTTCTTTTGTTTTGTTTTGTTTTTACTGTTTGGTCTATCAGTTTCTAAGGGATTATATTAAAATTTCCAACTACACTTGTTGATTCTTCTGTCGGTATTGTTGTATATATTTTGAAGCTATATTATTAGGTGTATATGGTTTATAATCTTTATAGCTTCTTGATCTGTACTGTTTATAAAGTCCTCTTTGGCCCTTATGATATTTTCCACCTTAAACACTATTTTGAGTGATATTCAAATTGGTAAGCTGAAGTTCTTTTGGTTCATGTTTATCCTGTATATCTTTTTCCATCTCTTACTATTCAAATAATGATTCACTGAGAACTTTTCTATGCAGTATTGCACAATAGAATGGCATGCAACAGAAGGTAGGCTGCCTCTGAATCTAGCTCCTAAGATTGCAACGGGTAGCCTCAGCAGTCTCTGTGACCCTGTCGCTGCTCTTTGTTCACTTTCTTATTGTCTTGCTCTCCCACATCTTTCTTGTTCATTATTATATCCCTGTCTTATAGCACAGTGCCTGGCACCTGGTAGGCACCCAATAAACATTTGTTCAACAAAGGCATGCACTTAAAGAGCTACAAGTTGTTAGGCAAATCAGAATAGTATCCTTTATGAAGTAATTACTACATGGTATATCACTTCTCTAAACTCATCTCTTCACTCCCTCTCTTACCCTGACCTATGTATATAGTTCTAACTGTTGTTAAATGAATGTGCCAAGCTTATTTCTGCTTCAGGATTTTTACACTTGCTGTTCCGAGGTTTTTGCATAACTCAAGTCTTTTATATCGTTCAGGTCTCTGCTCAAATGTCACCTCTTCAGAGAGCCTTTCCCAACCACCCTATCTAAAATACTACTGCATCCCCTCCCCATATCTAATTACTCCCTGAGATCTTTTTTAAAAAAGCAATCATCACTATTTAACATTATGTTATTTGTTTGGTTACATGTTTATCATCTATATCACCCACTAGAATGTAAGTTCTGTAAGAGCAAGGAATTTGTCTCCAACACCTCTGTATCCCCATCTAGAACACTGCCTGGCAAACTGTAGAAATTCAATAAATTTTTGTTGGATAAGAGAATTATTTCATTTAACCCTTGGGGAGGGGGTGGTTTCATTGAGAGTTCAGGTCTTCATACCTTTTAAAGATCAATTTTGGGGGACGGATGTGGCTCAAATGGTTGGGCATCCGTCTCCCATATGGAGGGACCTGGGTTCGATCCCTGGGACCTCCTGGTAAATTAAAAAAAAAAAATCAATTTTATTGAAACATTCATAAATCATACAATCCATCTAAAGTGTACAATCAAAGGCTTTGGGTATAATCAGAGTTGCACATTCATCACTGCAATCGATGTGAAAGCATTTTCATTACTCCTAAAAGAAAGACTCCCTACCCCTTAGTAGTCACCTCTGAATCCCTCTCTTTCCCCACCATATGTAACTGCTAATCTATTTCCTTCTCTATAAATTTGAAAAGTTTTAAAAATAAGTATTTTATAATACCTACTTTTACAGATGAAGAAACTGAAGCTCAGAGAGGCTAGGTAACTTGCCCAGGAACACACAGTGATAGAACTAGGATTTGAATGTTTGTCTGTTTGACTCCAAAGCCCATTCATAATCTTAGCCTCTATCCCACTGTCTCCTAATGAAGAAGAACATAATCATTCAAGACAGTATGAAATCAAGTGCTAGTGGGATGGATTGGTGTTGTTTGGATGAGGGATGAGTGGGTATAGAGTCATTGGTAGAAGGAAAGCTGGGCCTCCTAGATGAGTGAGAGTTGGAAGATGGACGAGGGAGGGAGGGCAAAATCCTAGCCTGGGCTGTGATTGCCCAAGATGGCTTTTTCCCTTGGCCAAAGAATCTCAGTTCTGATTTTCCCCTCAGGAGATCTGTGGGGGTGAAGAGCAGGCTGCAAGGGTAGGACCACGTAAGCTCACATTCCTAGCCTTTGGGTTCAAGCACTCCAACAAAGGTTCTTTTTTTCCAAGAGCCTTTGTGCACTGTGGTTAGACAGGGGAGTCAGGACCCGCATTCTAACTAACTGGTGTAGCCTCAGGCAAGTTCAGAGGAACTTCACAGCTCCCAGGCAGTAATCCCTGCCAATCATCTGTGTCTAGAGGAAGGCAGCAGTGGGAGCCCAGGCTAGAGAGGGGTTTCGAGGCAAGGAATTGATACCAAGCAAAAGTGGGTTCTTTCCTCCTTACGCGTCTTTAAAGCCAATTCCTGAGACCGGCTTTCAAAGAGGAAGAGTTCATTTGGTTGCACAAGCAACGGAGCACAGTGGCCTCATGGCCCCAAACTGCCTCCCTGATCTGCAGAATCTCTAATATTTTATAACATTGGTGTGCTAATGAATAATTGGGGTGGAGCTGGACACAGGTTCCTTCATAAATAAACATTAAGGGGCTGAACAAGATACGGGTGGGTACCAAACCAGGGAGAGTCACAAAGCTACAATCAATATCAGAGATCAAGGTTCTGGGATAAGAAAGTACCGAGTAGAGGTCAGTCACAGGGGTTTTCATGTGAATATTAAACAGGTGGGTGGAGTAGTTAGGGCAAAGTCAATCTGGAATTGCCATCACAAAGGTAAGCCTACACAAGGGTGAAATTAAGTCCAGAGTAACCTTGAACACGGGGTGAGACCACTCCAAGCTAGCTTCTGTAACTTTGGGTATTAACCTTTTGCTGTTTTATAACAAAAGGGCATCTATATAATGAATTAGTGATCATAATTATTTGTTAATTCTTAACCGTCGGTTACAGCATCTTTCTTAAAAGGTGGGTGTTATTGTTGAACAAGGTGGGAGCGGACGTGAGAACCAGCCTCCCTGCAAAGGAGGAGGCACGGAAACAGCCACACCAGTGGACTGGAGCCTGGGGGCCCTGTGGGCGTCGTGCTCTCGTTTCCTTCCTGATTAAAGATGCCTGCATGGATGTCCAGGTACCGGAGCCACGGCGGCTCTGCGTGACCGTGCAGCGCTCCTTCGCAGGGGCAAGGCTGCCGGGCAGAAAGCGCGAACTCGGAGCAAGGTCACGGGCGGGGGAGGGAGCGGCGGGAAGGAAGTGCGGGACAGCGGGCAGCCGGCCCGCCCTGGGAGCTACAGGCAGCAGCTGGGCCTAAGTGCCAGGGAAGTGAAAGTCAGCCAGCGCGAGGAGAGGGGAGGAAGCGAACGCGGAGAGCAGCAGCAGCCACGGGGAGAAAGGGAAAGAAAATCTCAGAGCGGTGAGTGTGCTGAGCCTCAGAGTGGGGAGGGTTCTGCCGGCCAGCTTTTGTGAGGATGGGACTGAAAGCTTAGATTGAGTTTTCTGCTTTGCACTTAGGATGTCTTGGCTTCAAACCACATCCTGTCCTTCACAGAGCTCATTCCTGAGGAGTAGATGAGAGGTGTGTGTTGTCCAAATGCTCACAGCATCCTTTTCTCTTCAAATACCGGTTTGCTAGGCCTAGTTTCCACCTCTAAGGGTGGCACTTGATTATTCCTGAATCTTTAAAGAACAATAGTAACTATGATTTGGTCCAAGGTAGTGTTAATTATTTTCCTCGAGGTTGTCTGCCTGTTAGCATTAGAAAAGTGCTTTAAAAGTAAAGAATTTGGTGGTGTTTAGGTAGGATACTTTCCCCCTCAGAGTTGGAAAACTAAAAAAGCCTTAATACAAATATTCGTTATAAGATTCTTTTGTCACTAAAATGATGCAGCAGCACAGATGCCAACTCTATCTTTTTTTAAAATGTTTTTTTGCTTTTGATGAAATCGTCATCTCCAGCACTCCCTGCCTGCAATGTTCTCTCTTGTGCCTGTGACACGAAGTGAGACTGTGAGATGCCAAGTTCACTTGTTGAACTAAAACTGTCTAGTTTTTAGATTTGGAGTTTCCTGGGGGAAGGGAAAGACTGGGTAAATTATAACTTTCAGTTAATGTGCATCAGCATTCAATTCTGCACTCTAAAATATGGCCTCCGGTAGGCTTGCTATGCATGTTTTCTGAATGAAAGGATTTTTGAAAAATGAAAGTTCAATTTATCAAAAAAGTTTTTTGTTTTTTTTTTAGGGCATAGACTCAGGATCATGGACTATTTCCTAAATCATTTACTGTTCCTTTCCATTATTCCCCTCCTTGATAAATTTTGAATTTTAGGCCTTAGGGATCTAGGCCCTAGGGCTTTACCTCTGGAAGAACGGTCCAGGGACTAGTAGCATTGGCCTCACCAGGGAGCTTGTTAGAAAAGCAGACTCTCAGGCCCCTCCTGGATCCAGAATTAGAATGTGCCTTTTAACGGGTTCCCCAGATGATTTGTGTGCATGTTGAAGTTTAAGCAGCACTGTTCTAAGGCACCTGGACACCTTCCTGAGTAACCTGGTCAAGAGGCCTTCCCAGGCTCTGGTGAGTGATCCCTATAGCACACTGGGTGGGCACTGGAGGCCACAGAGGATTCATATTGCAGCTCTCCTGCTAAAGGAACTTCACAGCACAGACAAGTGACTGAAAAAATAAAAAGAAAATAATTTCAAACTGACAGATAAGTTGCAAGAATAGTACAAAGAACTTCTGTGTACCCTTTACCCATATTCACCAATTAACAACATATTGCCACATATGCTTTTCTCTTTCTTCCTATATTATTATTATTACTTCTGAACTATTGGAGAATTAGTTGCTTACATTGGTGCTCCTTTAATTTTTTTTTTTTTTGTGTGTGTGTGTTTCATTTTTTTATTTTTTAAAAGATACTTAGATTACATAAATGTTACACAAAAAATATAGAGATTCCCATATGCCCGACTTCCCACACTTCCCACAACCTCCCACATAAACATCCTTCATTAGTGTGGCATATTCATTGCAATTGATAAACACATCCTGGGGCTTTGCCATTAAGCATGGACCATAGTTCACATTGTAGTCTACACTCTCTCCCACACAGTTCTGTATGTTATGTGATGATATAAAATGGCCTATATCTGTTGTTGCAACGTCACCCAGGATGATTCCCAAGTCTCAGAAAAGCCCCCGTATTACAACTGTTTTTCCCTCTCCCTGCCCCCAGAGCCTCCAGTGGCCACTGGCTCCACATCAATGTTGTAATTTCTTCCATTGCTAGAATGACAATATGTCTATAGTAGAATACCAGTAAGTCTACTCTAGTCCCTAGCTCTTCTCCCAATCCTGAGGAGTCTGGGATGGTGGTGTCCATTCCACCTCCAACTGAGAGGGGGCTTATATCCCATGGTGAAGATGGATGGGACTATCCTGCCTGCAGCTGCAGACTCTCTCCATTCCCTGGGATGGCTGTTGTCTATCATCATCTCCCCACCAGTTGTCCTGGGTGAGTCCAATGAGCTATAGAGTCAGTGTTGCAGCTCCACCGAGGTTCCAGGCCCAGCTGGCACGTGGACAGCCCAAAGACTCGAGTGTCTGGACTTACACCTACAAACTCCAGCACCAAGTAAAGGTTTAAATAGAAGGGTTAGATGAACCATGTGCAGGGAAGACATAATTGAGTCCAACTCTGTCACTCAGGAGCACAAACTCCAAAGTAGGGCCCACTGGCAAGGCACCAATCTCTGGAGGGTGCTCCTTTAATTTTAAATTTGAATGTGACTTCCTAAGAACAAGGACATTCTCTTACATAACCACGATACTAGGGTCAGAACCAGGGGGAAGGTAAGCCAGAGAGTACCTCTTTAAATTTTTCACCATTGGAGCCTTGCTTGTTTTACCCTAGTCCTGGCCCTGGACCCAACAGTTATCAAAATCAGGAAATCTAACATTGATTCAATACTATTATCTGATCTATAGTCCATATTATTGTCCCAATCATGTCCTTTATAAAAATTGTTTTCTTCCAGATCCAATTTGGGACCTTATATGGCAATTTGTTGTCATGTGTCTGTAGTCTCCTTTAATCTGGCTTTTCTTTGTCTTTCATGACATTGATATTTTTGAAAACTTTAGACCCCCCCTTTTTTTTTTTATAGAATGACCCTCAATATGGGGTCAAGTTACTTTTAATCTCTTGGTGGATCAGTTTCCTCACCTGTATATTGAGAATAATTCCTGCTTCATGTTGAATCAAATAAAGACAGGCAACAGGCTTGACAAAGGGTAGGTAGCATCAGGACCATACTAAGTGTCTTAAATGCTTTATCTCATTTAGTCTTCACCCAAGTCCTGTGAGGTAGGCTTTCTTTTTACCCTCATTTCACAGATAAGGAAACTGAGACTTAGAAGGAATAATAGCTATTAAGGGGTGAAGTGGAGACCTGAACCCAGTCGTTCCAACTCCAAAGACTATTTGCTTAGTAACCATGGTAGTGAGGCTTATCTAAAATGTAAGTTTTTAAGATAAAATTTGTATATCATAAAGTTCACCATTTTAAACTGTATAATTCAGTGGTTTTTAGCATATTCACAATGTTGTACAACATTACAACATCACTGTCTAATTCCAGAACATTTCCATTACCCCAAAAAGAAACCTCATACTTCCCGATTCCCCTCCTTCCCCCATCCTCTGGCAATCACTGATCTACTTTCTGTTTCTATGGATTTGCTTATTCTGGACATTTCATATAAGTGGAATCATATTATATATGGCATAGTGTTTTCAAGTTCATTTATGTTGTAGCATGTATCAGTACTTTGTTTTGATGGCTGAATAATATTCCATTGTATATATACAGCACATTTTCTTTATCCATTGATCAGTTGAGGGACAGTTGGGTTGCTTCTACTTTCTGGCTATTATGAATAATAATGCTGCTATGAATATTTGTATACAAGTTTTTGTGTAAACATATTTTTTCAATTTAACTCTCTTGGGTATGTATCTAGGAGAAGAATTACAGGGTGATATGGTAACTCTGTTTAACTTCTCAAGGAACTACCAAACTATTTTTTTCAGTGGCTGTACCATTTTACATTCCCACCAGCTATGTATGAAGGTTCAAATTTCTCCATATCCTTGTTAATACTTATTTCCCTTTTTAAAATTATAGGCATCCTAGTGGATGGGAAGTGGTACTTCACTGTGGTTTTCATTTTATTTGCATTTCCCTAATGACTAATGATGTTGAGCATCTTTTCATGTGCTTATTGGCCATGCATATAACTTCTTTAGAGAAAAGTCTATGCAAATCCTTTGTCTGTTTTTAAACTGAGTTGTCTTTTTATTGTTGAGCTGTAAGAGTTCTTTATTAATATATGACCCTTAATAGATACATTATTTGAAAATATTTTTCTCACTATATGGATTGTCTTTTCACTTTCTTAATAGTGTCCTTTGACACAAAAAAAGTTTTTACTTTTGATATTCAACTTATCTACTTTTTGTTGCCTGTGCTTTTGTCATCATATTTAAGAAACTGTTAAATATGTTGCCTAATATGTCATCATATTTAAGAAACTGCTGTCATGAAGATTTACACCTATGATTTTAGGTCTCACATTTAGGTCTTTGATCCATTTTGAGTTAGTTTTTATATATGATGTAAGGTGTGGATTCCATATCCATTCTTTTGTATGTGGATATGAGGTTGTCCCAGCCTCATTTGTTGAAAAGACTGTTCTTTCC
>JAQZBX010076768.1:0-14379 GCA_029593785.1 Cabassous unicinctus | reverse complement strand
GTCCATGTTGTCCCGTATATTAATACTGCATTCCTTCTTACTGTTGAATAATATTCCATTGTATGTATATACTACAATTTGCTTATCTGTTCATCTTTTGATGGACATTTGGGTTGCTTCCAGCTTTTGGCAATAGTGAATTATGCCGCTGTGAACATTGGTGTGTATATATCTGTTCATGTCCCTGCTTTCAATTCTTCTGGGTATATACCCAGAAATGGGATTGCTGGGTCATATGGCAGTTTTATAGTTAGATTCCAGAGGAACCGCCAAACTGTCCTCCACAACGTCTGCACCATTCTACATTCCCACCAGCAGTGGACGAGGGTTCTCTTTCCTCCACATCCTCTCCAACACTTGTAGTTCTCTGTTTTTTTTTTTTTAATAGCCGCCAGCATAATAGATGTAAAATGATATCTCATTGTAGTTTTGATTTGCATTTCCCCAATAGCTAGTGATTTTGAGCATCTTTTCATGTGCTTTTTAGCCATTTGTATTTCTTCTTTGGAGAAGTATCTATTCAAATCACTTACCCATTTTTTAAATGGATTGTTTGTCTTTTTATTTTCAAGATGTAGGGTTTCTTAAATATGCTGGCTATTAGGCCTTTAGCAAATAAATGGTTACCAAATATTTTCTCCCATTGAGTAGGCTGCCTGTTCACTTTCTTGAAAAACTATGAAGTGCAAAAGTTTTTAATTTTGAGGAGATCCCAATTATCTATTTTATCTTTCATTGCTTGTGCTTTGCATGTAAAGTTTATGAAACCATTTCCTTCTACAAGATCTTGCTGATGCTTCCCTACATTATCTTCTAGGAGCTTTATGGTCTTGGCTCCTATATTTAGGTCTTTGATCCATCTTGAGTTAATTTTTCTATAGGGCATGAGATGGTGATCCTCTCTCATTTTTTTGGATATGCATATCCAGTTGCAGAGATTTTTTAAAAAGTTAGATTATATGAATTTGCCAGGAATTAGTTAACTAATTTAATATATCCTTACATATCTAGGATAGCTAAATATTTTGCAAAACCAATAACTTAAGATGAGCAAGTGCTTTTCCATATTATTTCCAAGTTAGTTTATCTATATAATAATAGAAAACATCAATTTAAAAATGATCATTTTAGCTCTTGAAAGATAATATAGATTTAAGATATTGCTTTCCAATATGCAGTTTTTCCAACATAATTATTAAAATATTTATATTCGTTATTAGCCCAATTTAAAATATATATCCATATGTGTGTGTGTATATATATATAAAGACATTGCAATATTACTAATGACCTTAAAAGGTAAAATGGAAACAAGCTATATTTCTTTCTTTACACATGCCCATACCCTTGTCTTATTGTCACTGAAAATTTTTGTTAAATCAGTAGTAAAATATTAAAAGGAAGTTACCTAAATTACAACCATTGTATTTTGGCTACTACAACTTTATTTTAAGTCACACAAGAGACAATAATTAAAAATCTTCCCTTAGAATATTTTAAAACAGTAAACATATTTCTTTCATAAAAAAGTTCAAAATGCTGTGACCAAAAGTTTATGGCATGAATTAATGTAGTATCTAGAATAAGGGCAGAGGTTTGAGTCTTGTCTCTGAAATTCACTAGCTGTGCAACACGAGGTAGTCCGTTGAAACTCTCTGAATCTTACTTTTCTACTCTGTAAAATCCTAACAAAATTACATTCTCTATAAGGCTGCTGAGAAGTTTTAATTAGATAGTGTCTGTTAAGTACTTGCTCTCGTGTTGGGTACCTAATAAGTGCTCAAACAGTGATACTCTTGTCCCAAGAAGCAATAGCATGTTTCTTCCCATATCGATTGTCCATGAGTGAAAGTGAAGTTGTTTGGTAAAAAAACTCAGTGAAAACAACTTTTTGAAAAAATGAAAAAGAACATGATATTTTGACTGCACATCTGTATTCCTGAAGGCGGTGATGAATATCATATTTTAGAATTCTGTTTTCACCACAAGTTAGTGTTGGAACATTGATATATTAAATTGGATTTTCTTTATTTAATCTCTTCATTGTCAGCCAAAAATATACTTGGATTTCCCTGTTGAGAATAATGTACACTTGCTGTACCATTTACTTGCTTTGAAAAGACATTAAAGTACTTTTGTTTAGGAAATATTATATTGTTGGAGTAGATGCAACCCTACAGGTACACTCTAAAGTATAATTTAATATCAAAATGCAATAATACCTACTTCAGTTCATCACTACACAGCTGTTTCTACAGATAGCCTCATAGCATGCTTTGCAAATCAGCAGACGGGACTGATGGTCATAAACAATAAACATAGCACTTGTGACAACTGACTCCCATCTACTCTCTAACAAAGCTGCTGTCATTTTAGAACCTCTTCAAATTGGTACTTCTTCCGGAAGCCTCTTTGGCTCTATGAATTTGGGGATAGTCCCTGGTACAATTTGTAATATCTGGGTCAATAAATTCTGGTAACAAGTGTCAACTCAAAAGAGAAGGTATGCTTCTTTTTATATCATTCCCATTTTAGTGTTCTTCGTATATTTAAGAAGTATTTGTTTTTGACTAAATAAAAATGTCTTTATAATGTAATGGCATGTTTTAGGGCTACAACTTCCAAATGTTTTCTTATTAGCATTTGATTTTCATAGAAAATCTGGTAGAGAAAGGTTTGATTTAAATATATATATATATTTAAAAGCATGTATACCTTTCCAAGGACATTAACAGTGTGGAGGAAAATTTTATAATCTATTCTTAAATATGCTCCGGCAGAAAATCTTGATCTGAATGGATTATAATCCTTTTGGATCCAAAAAATTCCCATATATTTAAACCTCTGTTGCTCTCACTGCCAGAACATACATAAATCCCTTTCCCTTTGTTATTTTTATCAGGAAATTATACACTTCAGCTTTCTGGGACAGAAGGGCAGTGTGATTAAGAGGCCCAATTATGAGTCCAGGAAACCTGGCTTTGAAATCTAGCTCTGACACTTCAACACACTGTGAACTTGAGCACAACTCACTCTCTCTAAAACTCCACATCCTCATCTGTAAAATGGGAATAATAAGGCCTGCCTTTCAGGGTTGTTGTGCACTTTGAAGGAAATAATGTCTGGAAAGTGCATGGTATGCAGAAAACATTCAATAATGATCATTCTCATTAATGCTAGCTAGTCAGGAGAATGGGATGTAGTAAGATAATGAAATGCTCAATAAAACTCTGTGCCTTAGTTCAAATCTACATAAGGAAGGTAGGCCAACATTTTTTATTTTTCCACTGAGATATTACTTCCTCTCTTCCACAAATGCCAGCCAACTGCATTCTTCTTCTAAAATGGAATGAAATAATAGGTTTATCTATACTTCAATCAAAGCAGATATGTTACCTTAAAGGAAAAGGCAAGGAAAGAGAGGTAGTTCCAGAAAAATGTTTGTTGAACATTTTACCTTCTTTCGTTTCAATTTTGATTTTAAAAAAACTCTTGCTGCTCATTTGGTCCTTTCTAAGAACTCATTTGCAGCAGAACACAGTAACTTCCTCTCTGATGGTTTTTCTATTAGCTGTGAAAGTAATTTATATACGTGAATGTATCAGTCAGAACCTGTCTCTCACTCTGAGCCTCCAATTTAGTTAACAGAGAATATCCCCGACACCTATCGCTGGAGGAAGATCAATCCAGCCGCAAAGAAAGTAATCCCACATCCATATGCATGGATCTGTTCCTCTCTGAAACAGATGCTTGTTTTAACCAAACTGCCCTAGAGACTCTCCAGTTCAGACTTTGGTGTCGGATCCTTCCTCCTTGGAGCTAGTCCAAAGAAACTTATAATAAAAAATGCCAGAAGGCCTTAAAAATTAATAACATTTTATCTGTAACATTGTCCTCTGTTGGAGTAGTTTGTAAACTATTTTATTCAGTCACTTTGGGGTTATAAAAAAAGCATTTTTATTTCCAAACAGTAAATTCTGCATTGGACTTTCATCTCTAAATCCTTTCCCATGAATTTCCCAAGTTCCCAACAATGCCTTTAGGAGTCATTTAAAGATGTAGAAAAAGACAAGGGTGAGGATAACTTTCATGTCTTACTGACCCAAAACGTATTTGAATTAATTTTTCATTGGAAAATAGTAATTACTTTTAAAGAGTTAAATTTTCCCCCAGAAGATTTAAGATTTGTACAAATAACTTCACATAATTTTTTTTCATTGTAGGAAATGAGAAGGGTGAGGGAGGTCGGAGTGGATGGAGTAGGGAAGGAAGAAAGGCAAACATATGGTTCAGTGTTAAAGTGTAATTGGCAGGAAAAAGACATTCTAATTTTGTCTATTAAGAAAAGTAACAGATTGATATTCTATTCTCTGACAGTCTTTTGCCCAAGAGTCTCAACTAGCCAGCCTAAATGCACAGCTACAGCATAAACCAGTCCAGGTAGGGAATGGTTTCCTAAAACCCCTGGCCTTAGAGAAGTACCCTGGAATATTCCTTCAGCTCACTCCCTATTCCCAGAAGGAGGGCATCCTCTTGGTCTAACTATCCAAAGCACATGCCTCCTTCAGGTGCTGGCTCTGAAAGCATCTTATTAGTCATCCCCACTACCAGTAAGATTCTGTTGAAAATCTTCCCATAAGTCTCTCAAGATTAGAGTATCCTAGAACTTTGATAAATTACATGCAATGTCATTTATATTCTCTAATGGTAAATTGAACCCCATACACAAATATACTCTTCTTAACTTCCAAAGCAGGAGTGTTGATCATAGTCCCCACAATTCTGAAAGAAACAAAGGTGCAATAACAGTAGTTACACTTTACTTTCAACTTTTGGTTCATATATTTAAATTCTTTTATTCATTTTTTTCTTAGTTACTAAAGAGTAGGCCAATGCTCACCTAAAAACATGAATTTAACCTATTATAAAAATTTTTTAAGCAATTTTGCCAACATATTTTATTTTTATTCAGCTTAAATAGAGATGATGTGATATTTTGGTAAGATTTGGTAGCAAAAAGTATATTTGTTTTGCAAATTTGCCAGCAACATGCTTCAAAATTACTTTACATATATTCATCACCATAGTCTTATGAGAGATAAAGACTTCAATTTTGCTTTCTCACATGAGTCATCTGGTTTCAGCACTATAAAATCTGAGGAATGGAAGGGAATTTAGTGATCAGCTAATTCAACCACCTATATTGGGGGAAGAGGGGTGGAAGTGAGTGTTTAAATCCTAAATAAATCACAAAACAGACGTACCTATTTAGATTGAACACCCACAAGGAAGTAAAAAATTATTAATCTGTTTAACAATTTATTTCTATCTAGTTGAATGAATTAGCCCTGAAAGCTTTGGAAATCAGTATGTAAATGATAATAATGAGCACCTGATATGAAATCATCACTGGCTATGTGCTGTAAGCTATACAAAAATAATATGTATATCATTCTTGTCCTCAAGAAAAACAAAAGGAAACTATGATATTTTAAGGCATTAGTGAAAAAGCTTATCGTGGGTAGTACTCATGGCAAATAGAGAAGGACTTCACAGGGAAAAGTGAAGTGAGCTGAAATACCAATGGAAGAAGCAAAAAATTAAACTGGACCTTTAAATATTGAAAAATATTGTTAAGTAAATGGGTCAGAGGAAGTAATCTTTATAGCCAGATAAAGATAGGATGATATTATATATGTAAACTGAAGGAATTACATTTACAGTGCATTACAAAAGCACATAGAAGAGTGTAATCTATATATTTGGGAGTAATGAAAATAATATTTATGGAAGAAAAGAAAAACAATGTAAAGCTGTCACACACTCTTATTTTTTGTAATTAAGGAAGTTGTGAGTGTCAGAAACAATCGTGCATAACTATGCACTGCATCCATCTCGGGAGCTCGTGGGGAAGGTAGGCTGAAAAAAGACTCTAGGTGGAGAGGGAAGTTTGTTCATACTGGCACAGCTGCAGTCTCTCCAGACACACAGGCACACTCTGCCATTCTTTATTTGCAGTGTTATTCATACACTCTTGTTATCACTCAAATGGTACCCGGAAGGAACACAAAATGTAACTCCCCAGAATTATTTCTGCTGTGCCCAGAAACTATGTGTACTGAGCCAAGGACTTTATGAACTAATAGCTGATTCAACAGTTGGGCCTCTGCCTGGGCAGTTGGGCTACCGCCAAAGTCTTAAACCTCACAGGCTGCTGCCTGAGTCTTAACCCTTACAATGACATACAGGATTCCCATACACCACCTCAACACCAACACCTTGCATTGATTTGGAACATTTGTTACAATTGAGGAAATAACATCAAAATATTGCTACTAACTATAGTCCATAGCTTACATTTTGTGTATTTTCCTATAAACCACCCTGTTATTGACACCATGTAATAGTTTTGTACAATTATTATAGTTCATGAAAGAATATTCTCATATTCATACTGTTAACCACTACAGGGTTACACAGTCCCATGTCTTGTACAGTCCATCCAAATTGTACACTCAGTGGCTCTCAGTATCATCACAGAGTTCTGTTATCTTAACCACAGTCAATTTTAGAATGTTTACATTGCTCTAAAATGAAAAATCCCATACTTACTTATACCCCCCTATTGTTGACTCTTAGCACTGATATAGTACCTTTGATCTCATTGATGCAAAAATATTATGTTACATTGCTGTTAACTGTAGTGCATAAGTTACATTAGTTGTATTTTCCCCACCACAAAATTTTCTTAACACCTTGTAATAGGGACATATATTTGTTCTAGTTCATGGAAGAACATTCCTGTATTTGTACTATTAACCACAATCATCATCCACCACCCATTTCACTATGTTATACAGTCCCAAGATTATCCTCTAGCTTTACTTCTATTGATATTTACAACCCTAGACTACCCCCTTCAGCCACAATCATATTTATAAATCAGCAGTGTTAGTTATACTCTCTATAATGTGTTACCATCATCTCTATACATTTCTAAACATTTACAATCGATCTTACTAAAAATTCTATAGACATTAAGCATTTGCTCCCCTTTCTCAACCCTCATTCTATCTTCTAGTAACCTATACTCTAGATTTTAGCTCCATGAGTTTACTCATTATATTTAGTTCATATTAGTGAGACCATACAATATTTGTCCTTTTGTGTCTGCCTTATTTCACTCAACATAATGTCCTCAAGGTTCATCCCTGTTGTCATATGCATTCTGACTTCATTTCTTCCTATAGCTGAATAATATTCCATCATATGTATATACCACATTTTGTTTATCCATTCATAGATTGATAGACACATCTTTTAGCAATTGAGAATAATGCCACTATGAACATCTGTGTGCAAATGTCAGTTTGCATCCCTGATTTCAGTTCTTCTGAATATATTCCTAGTAGTGGGATTTCTGGGTCATATGGCATTTCTATGTTTACCTTCCTGAGTAACCACTGAATTGTCTTCCACAGAGGCTGAACCATTCCCACCAACACTGAAAGAATGTTCTTATTTCTCCATATTATCTCCAACACTTGCAGTTTTCTGTTGTTTTGTTTTTTTTTTTTTAATTTGAGGAGTTGTGAGTTTACAAAGCAATTTTGCATACCATACATGATTCCCATATGTTGCCCCACCACCAACACCTTACATTGCAGTGACACATTTGTTACAATTGATGAAAGAACATCATAATAATATTACTGCTATCTCTATTCCATAGCTTATATTTGGTGTATTCTTCCCACAAACAATCCTATCATTAACACCATGTATTAGTATTGTATATTGGTTATAGTTCATGAGAGAACATTCTTACATTTATGCTGTTAACCACAGTCCATCATTCACCACAGGGTTCACTGTGTTACATGGACCCCTGCCTTGTACAATCCATCTAAAGTGTACCTTTAGTGGCTCTCTGTTTCATCACAGAGATGTGCTGTCATCAGCTCAGTCCATTTCAGAAAGTTTTCATTACTCCAAAAGGAAAAATCCCATACCCACTTATACACCCACATTATTGACCTTTAGCATTTATATAGCACATCTTTGCCATTATTGTTATAATATAACCATATTACTGTTAACTATAGTCTATAAGTAACATTAGTTGTATTTTTCCATGTATCTCCATTTTCTTAACACCTTGTAATAGAGGAACAATCTTATGTTTGTTCTATTAACCACAATCATCATCCACCACTGAAATCCCTATGTTATACAGTCCCTAGATTATCCTCCAGCTTTCCTTCAATTGACATTATCATCCTGTGATGGTTAGGCTAGTGTGTAAACTTGGCCAGGTAATGGCGCCCAGTTATTTGGTCAAGAAAGCACTGGACTAATTGTAATACAAGGGCATTTCATGGACTTTAATAATCAATGAGTTGATTGCATAGATGGCTGGTTACATCTACAGTCAACTGAGGAGATTGCCATCAGCAACGAGTGATGTCTCCTCCAATCAGCTGAAGGTCTTAAAAGGATAAGTGATTTCAGCATTCAGAGAGAGAATTCCCATCTCTACTTTGGACTGTCAGCATCTCCTGGGAACTCATTAAGGACCTTCATCAGAGTCCCTGGCTTGCAGCCTGCTCTAAGGAATTTGGGCTTGTGCATCCCTATAGTAGCATGAGACAATTTTATGAAATCTCATACTATCTCCTGTCAGCTGTTTCCCTAGAGAATCCTTACTAATACACCTACCTAGACTACCCCAATATACTATGATGTGTTACTATCAACTCTATCATTTCCCAACATTTAAAATCCACCTTATTAAACATTCTACATAATTCAGCATCAGCTCCCCATTCTCAACCCACATTCTATCTCCTAGTAACTGATACGCTAGTTTAACTCCATGAGGTTACTCATTATATTAAGACCATACAATATTTGTCCTTTTGTATCTGGCTTATTTCACCCAACATAATGTCCTCAAAGTTCATCCCTGTTGTCATATGCATCCTGACTTCATTTTTTTCTTACAGCTGAATAGAATTCTATTCATTTATATACCACATTTTCTTTATCCATTCATCAATTGATGGGCACTTGGGTTATTTCTATCTTTTAGCAATTGTGAATAATGCTACTATGATTACAAATGTCAGTTTGCATCCCTGCCTTCAGGTCTTCTGAATATGTTTCTAGTAGAAGGATTGCTGGGTCATATGGCAGTTCTATATTTAGCTTCCTAACCTCTTTCACAGAGGTTGCACTATTCTACATTCCCACCACCACAGAAGGAGTGTTCCTATTTCTCCATATTCTCTCCAACACTTGTACTTTTCTGTGTTGTTTTTTTTTTTAATAGCGGCCATTCAATAAGGAGTGAAATGATATCTCATTGTAGTTTTTATTTACATTTTCCTAACAGCTAGGGGGATTGAACCTCTTTTCATGTCCTTTTTAGCAACTTGTATTTCTTCCTTGGACAAATGTCTATTCAAATCTTTTGCCCATTTTTTAAATTGGCTTCCTTGTCTTTTTATTATTGAGTTATATGATCTCTTTATATATTCTGGAAATTAAAACCTGTAGCAGATATGTGGTTACCAAATATTTTCTCCCATTTAGTAGGCTGTCTTTTTACCTTCTTAACAAAGTCACTTGAAGCACAAAAGTGTTTAATTTGAAGAGGTCACATTTATCTATTCTTTCATTCATTGCTTGTGCTTTGGGTGTAAAGTTTAAGTAACCACATCCTACCAAAAATCTTGCTGATGTTTCCCTACATTTTCTGATAGAAGTTTTATGGAGCTAGCTTTTTTACTTAGGTCTTTCATCCATTTTGAATTAATTGAAAAAATTTTTAATAAATCAATTTTATTGATACATACTAATAAAGCATAAATCCATCCAAAGTGTACAATCAGTGGTATTCAGTATAATCTATTTCTTCTAGGGTCAGTCATAGGTGGTTTGTGTGTTTCCAGGAATTTGTCCATCTTGTCTACATTGTCTAGTTTTTTGGCATAGTTATTCATAGTATCCTCTTATGATCTCTCTTATTGCTACTGGGTCAATGGCATTGCTCCCTCTCGCCCCATTTCTGATTTTATTTATTTGCATCTTCTCTCTTTTTTTCTTTGTCAGTCTAGCTAAGGGGTTTGTTGATTTAGTTGATCTTCTCAAAGAACCAACTTTTGGTTTTGTTGATCCTATTTTTTTTTGTTCTCTATTTTATTTATTAATGCTCTGATTTTTACTATTTCTTTCCTTTGTCTTGGTTTGGGATTAATTTGCTATTCTTTTTCTAGTTCCTCTGGGTGTGCAGTTAGATCTGAAGTTTTAGCTCTTTCTTCTTTTTTAATGTAAGCATTGAGGGCTATAAATTTCCCTCTCAGCCCTGTCTTTGTGGTGTCCCATAGGTTTTAAATATGCTGTCTTCTCATTTTCATTCATCTCAAGATATTTGCTGAATTCTCTTGCAATTTCTTCCTTGACCCACTGATTATTTAAGAGTGTGTTGTTTAATCTCTATATATTTATGAATTTTTCTTTTTTCTATCCATTCTGGCATCATTCCATTATGATCAGAGAAAAGTGTTTTGTATAATTTCAATCTTTTAAAATTTATTCATACTTGTCCTATGACTCAACATGTGATCTATTTTGGAGAAGGATCCGTGAGCACTTGAAAAGAACGTATTTCCTGCTGTTTTGGCACACAGTGCTCTATAGATATCTGTTAGATCTAGTTCATTTATCATATTATTCAAGCTGTTTATTTATCCTCTGTCCAGATATTCTATCTAATATTAAGAGTGGTGTATTGACGTCTCCAACCATCATTGTAGAAACATCTGTTTCTCCCTTTAGCTTTGCCATGGTATGCCTCATGTATCTTGGGGTACTCAGGTTAGGTGCATAAATATTTAGTATAATTATTCATTCTTGGTGAATTGCTCCTTTTATTAATATATAATGACCTTTTTCATCCCTTATAACAGTTTTGTATTTAAAATCTATTGTATCCGATATTAGTACCACTACTCCAGCGCTTTTTGGGGGGTTATTATTTGCATGGAATATCTTTTTCCAACCTTTCACCTTTAACCTGGTTGTGCCCTTACATCTGAGGTAGTCTTTTGTACACAACATATAGATGGCTCATATTTTTTTATCCATTCTATCAATCTGTGTCTTTTGATTGGGGAGTTCAAGCCTTTAACATTCAATGTTATTACTGTAAAGACATTACTTACTTCATCCAATTTGTCCTTTGCCTTCATGTTGTCATATCATACTATTGTCTGTCTTTTTTTCCCTTTAATTTACCCTTCCTAATAATCTTCATTTCAACACTCTTCTCCAAGTCTCTTGCCCTTGTTTTTTCCTTTTAGGCTGGAGCACTCCTTTTAGTAGCTCTTGTAATTCTGGTCTTTTGGTAACATATTCTATCAGTTTTTGTTTGTCTGTGAAGACTTCAAATTCACTCATTTTAAAGGACAGCTTTGCCAGATACAGAATTCTTGGCTGACAGTTTTTCTCTTTCAGTACCTTATATACATCATACCACTTTCGTCTCTCCTCCATGATTTCTGATGAGAGGTTGGCATTTAATCTTATTGAGGTTTCCTTGTATGTGATGCTTTACTTTTCTCTTGCTGCTTTCAGGATCCTCTCTTTATCTCTGATATTTGTGAATCTGCATAGTAGGTGTTTTGGGGTAGGTCTATTAGGATTTATTCTGTTTGGTGTGCGTTGTCCTTCTTGGATATTGATGTTTATGTCTTTCATAATGGTTGGGAAGTTTTCACTGATTATTTCCTCAAATTTTCTTTCTGCATCATTTCCATTCTCTTCTTCTGGGCCACCAAACACGTGTATGTTTGTGCACTTCATGTTGTCACTCAATTCCCTGAGTCCCCACTCCATTTTTTTCCATTCTCTTCTCTTTCTGTTCTGTCTTTTCTAGTTCAGATGTTCTGTCTTCGAAATCACTAATTCTGTCTTCAAGAAATTTACATCTGCTCTTATGTGCCTCTAGTGTATTTTTAATCTCATCCATTGTGTCTTTCATTCCCGTAAGATCTGTTACTTTTCTTTGCAGGCTTTCAAATTGTTTTTTATGATTACACAGTGTCTTTTTAATATCCTTTATCTCTTTAATTGTATTTTCTTTCAATTATTTGAATTGAGTTAAGAGAGCTGTGTAATTATCATTGATTAATTGATTAAATTCTGTATCTCTTCAGGATATTTAGTTTGTTCATTTGGCTGGGCCATCTCTTCCTGTTTCCTAGTATGGCTTGTAAATTTTTGCTGATATTTAGGCATCAGGATATGTTGGTGAATTTACTCTGATCATCAGTTTCTCTCTTGCCTATTGTTTTTTCCCACAGCTCTTCTTTGATATTTGGTTCATCTTATTCTAAGTCTTTAAAATTGCTCAGCTTAATTTATCAAAATCATTCCAGGGACTCACTAATAAGACACAGATTTTCTCCCAGGAGTTAGGGTACAGAGAGGACCAAAAGCAGGTTTTGTCCATGAAATTTCCAGATGGGCCAGTAGATGGCACTCGTCAGCTCACCTTTCCACAGAGGTGTTTCAACCTCAGTTGTCCTGTGTTTTGGTCTGGATAGAGCTGAGATTCAAAGCAGCCTCTGCTGGCCAAATTCACTGAAGGAAAGCCCCCAACTCCCCCTCCCTTTTCCTTTGTAACAGCTGATAGAGAGTAGGATGTCTCTTTCCTTCTTAGTAAGCTGCAGAGAGCCAGGGGTCTTACTCCAGCTTAACCCTCCTGGGAGTTGTGAACCGCTGTCCTGGTCTGCTGACCCCTAAAGCAGGTCCCTCAGACAGCTTTTGGCTCTTTCTCCATTATTTTTGTGAGGGAGTTGAACCCTGCCTGCCTAATCTGATGCCATCTTCCCACAATTTATTGATTTAATTTTTGTGTAAGGTACAAGATAGGTGTCCTCTTTCATACTTTTGGATATGGATATCTCGTTTTCCTAGCACCATTGTTTAATAGACTATTCTGACTCAGCTAGGTGGACTTCGCAGCCTTTTCAAAAACCACCTGACCATAGATGTAATAGTCTTATTTCCAAACTCAATTCTATTTTATTCATCACTGTGTCTATTTTTTTTTGCCACCATGCTATTTTTAACCACTGTACCTAATAATATTTTTTTAAAATAGGAAGTGAGAGTCCTCCAACTTTGTTCTTCTTTTTTCAGATACTTTTGCATATTCAGAAACTCTTACCTTTACAAATAAATTTGATAATTAGCATTTCCATTTCTGAAAAGTGGGTTTTTGGAATTTTGCTTGGGATTGAGTTAAATCTGCAAGTTAATCTGGGTAAAATTGAGATTTTTTAAAAAACAATATTTAGTTTTCCAATCCATGAACACAGAATGTCCTTTCATTTATATAAGTCTTCTTTGATATCTTTTAGCAATATTTTGTAGTTTTTGGATCTTTACATCCTCACTTAAATTTATTTCTATATATTTAATTCTTTTATTATCTATTGTAAATGGATTTTTTTCTGATAACCTCTTCAGATTACTCATTACTAGTGTATATAAACAGTACTGATTTTTGCTTATAAATCTTGTATCTAACCTCTGTGCTGACTGCATTTATTAGCTCTAGTAACTTTGTTGTAGTTTTTTGGGACTTTCTAGATATAGGATCATATCATCTGTGAATAACAAAAGTTTTACTTCTTCTTTTCCTATTTGGATATCTTTTATTTCCTTTTGTTGCCTAATTGCTCTAGATAGAATTTCCAGCACAATATTGAATAATAGTGGTGATAGTGGGCATCCTTGTCTTTTTCCTTATCTCAGCAGGAAAGCTTTCAGTCTTTCACCATTGAGTACAATGTTAGCTGTGGGTTTTTCATATATGCCCTTTATCATGTTGAGATGGCTTCCTTCTATTCCTATCTTTTGGAGTGTTTTTTTTTTTTTTTCCACAAAAGAATGCTAGATTTTATCAAATGCCTTTTCTGTGTCAGTTGAGATGAACATGTGATTTTTCTCCTTTGATTTATTAATGCGGTATATTACAATGATTGATTTTCTTGTGTTGAACTATCCTTGCATACCTGGGATAAAACTCACTTGATCATGGTGTATATATTTTTTAATGTGCTGTTGGATTCAATTTGCAAGTATTTGTTGAGGATTTTTGCATCTATATTTGTTGGGGGCAATGTCGAATGAATACAACTGTCATGGCCGTCTCTACCTCCTCCTTCTTCTTCTTCTTCTTAAAATAGCATATCCTGTTACTGTTCGCGCCACAATGTTCGCGCGCGCGCGAATAGTCACCATCTCTACCACGCCTAGCAACTCAAATTACCCAATCATGTATCGACACCTAAGCCTTAATGCACTTCC
>JAQZBX010076767.1:0-14380 GCA_029593785.1 Cabassous unicinctus | reverse complement strand
TGTAATATGGGGACATTTTTGGGACTTGGGAATTGTCCTGAATGGCATTGCAATGACAGGTACAAGCCATTATATATCTTGTCATAACTTACAAAATTGTGCTGGAGAGAGTGTAAACTACAATGTAAACTATAATCCATGCTTAGTGGCAATGCTCCAAAATGTGTTCATCAATTGTAACAAATGTACCACACTAACGAAGGATGTTGTTAATGTGGGAAAATGTGGGAGGGGTTGGGAGTGGGGCATATGGGAATCCCCCATTTTTTTATGTAACACTTATGTAATCTAAGTATTTTTTTTAATTAAAAAGTATTTAAAAAGATACTATTTAAAAAAAGAAAATTACACCAATTTCTCTAATGAATATAGGTGGAAAAATTCTCAGCAATATACTTGCAAACTGAATCCAAAAGCACATTAAAAGAATTATATGCCACAATCAAGTGGGCATTATCCTAGGTATGTAAGGGTAGTTCAACATAAGAAAATCAGTTAGTATAATAAACCACATTAATAAATTGAAGAAGAAAAATCACATGATCCTCTCGATTGATGCAGAAAAGGCATTTGACAAAATACAGCATCCTTTCTTGATAAAAACATCCCAAATGATAGGAATAGAAGGAAGTTTTCTCAACATAGTCAAGTGTATATATGAAAAACCTACAGCCAACATTGTATCAAAGGTGAAAGACTGAAAGCCTTCCCTCTGAGACTGGGAATAAGACAAGGATGCCCATTGTCACCACTGTTACTCAATATTGTACTAGAAGTTCTAGCTAGAGCAATTAGGAAAGAAAAAGAAATAAAAGGCACCCAAATAGGAAAGGAAGAAGTAAAACATTTGTTATTTGCTGATGATATGATCCTATATTTAGAAAATCCTGAAAAATCCACAGCAAAGCTACTAGAACTAATAGACAAGTTCAGCAAAGTGGCAGGATACAAGATTAATACACAAAAATCAGTAGTGTTTCTACACACTACTGATAAACAATCTGAGGAGGAAGTCAGAAAAAAATTCCATTTATAATAGCCACTAAAAGAATCAAATATTTAGGAATAAAATTAACTGAGGACATAAAGGGCCTGTATTCAGAAAACTACAAAACATTGCTAAAAGAAACTGAAGAAGACCTAAATAAATGGAAGGACATTCCATGTTCATGGATTGGAAGACTAAATATCATTAAGATGTCAGTTCTACCCAAAATGATTTACAGATTCAATGCAATACCAATAAATATTCCAAAAGCCTTTTTTCAGAAATGGAAAAGCCAATTATCAAATTTTTTTGGAAGGGAAAGGGGCCCCCAATAGCCAAAAATGTCTTTAAAAAGAAAAATGAGGGAAGCGGATGTGGCTCAAGTGATTGGGCTCCCATCTACCATATCAGAGGTCCAGGGTTTGATTCCCAGGGCCTCCTGGTGAAAGGCAAGCTGGCCCGTGTGGAGACCTGGCCCACACAGAGTGCTGGCCCACGTGGAATGCTGGCCCATGCAGGAGTGCTGGCCCACACAGGAGAGCTGGCCCGTGCAGGAGTGCTGGTCTGCGCAGGAAGGCTGGCCCACATGGAGTGCTGGCTGGCGCAGAGAGCTGATGCAACAAGATGATGCAACAAAAAGAGACACAGAGGAGAGACAATAAGGACACAGCAGACCAGGGAGCTGAGGTGGAGCAAGAGATTGAGCACCTCTCTCCCACTCTGGAAGGTCCCAGGATTGGTTCCCACTGCTGCCTAAAGAGAAGACAAGCAGACACAGAAGAACACACAGAGAGCAGACAGCAAGTGCAAAAACAATGGGGGGTGGGGGTGTGGAGAGGAAGAAATAAATAAATAAATCTTTAAAAAGAGAGAGAGAAAGAAAAATGAAGTTGCAAGACTCTCACTTCCTGACTTTAAAGCATAATATTTAGCTACAGTGGTAAAAACAGTATGGTATTGGCATAAAGATAGATCAATGGAAGCAAATCAAGAACTCAGAAATAGACCCTCATATCTATGGTCAAGTGATTTTTTTTTTAAGGAGGTACCGGGGTTGAACCCAGGACCTCATACATGGGAAGCAGGTACTCAACCACTTGAGCTATACCCACTCCCCGTCAAGTGATTTTTGACAAGGCTGTCAATCCACCCAGCTGGGCCAGAACAATCTATTCAACAAATGGCACTGGGAGAATTGGATAGCTGTAGCCAAAAGAAAGAGAACCCCTATATCACACCATATACAAAAATTAACTCAAAATGGATCAACGCCCTAAATATAAAAACTACAGCCATAAAACTCCTAGAAGAAAATGTAAGGAAACAGCTTCAAGATCTTGTGGTAGGCAGTAGTTTCTTAAATCTTACAACCAAAGCACGAGCAATGAAAGAAAAACAGATGAAGGGACCTCCTCAAAATAGACACTTTTGTTCTTCAATATACTTTGGCAAGAAAGTAAAAAGTCCACCTACTCAATGGGAGAAAATATTTGGAAACCACATATCCAACAAGGATTTGATATCCATGTTATATCAAAAGATCATGCAACTCAACAATAAAAAGACAAGCAACCTCATTTAAAAAGGGTAAAAGACTTGAATAGACATTTTTCCAAAGAGGAAATACAAATGGGCAAAAAAGCACTTGAAAGAATGTTCAACATCACTAGCTATTAGGGAAATGCAAAACTACAATACCATACCATTTCACACCTTACAGAATGGCCATTATTTTAAAAAAAGAAAAGAAAAACAAAACTACAAGTGCTTGAGAGGATGTAGAGAAATAAGAACACTCCATCACTGTTGATGGGAATGTAAAATGGTGCAGCCTCTGTGGAAGACAGTCTGGCAGTACCTCAAGAAGCTGACTATAGATCTGCCATATGATCCAGCAATCCCATTACTAGGTATACATTCAGAAGAACTGAAAACAAGGATGCAAACTGACATTTGCACACTGAAATTCATAGCAGCATTATTCACAATTGCTAAAATATTGAAGGAGCCCCAGTGTCCATCAACCAATGAAAGGATAAATAAAATGTGGTACATACATACAATGGAATACTATTCAGCTGTAAGAATAAATGAAATTGGGATGCAAATGACAACATGGATGAACTTTGAGGACATATTATATTAAGTAAAATAAGCCAGACACAAAAGGACAAGTATGGTCTCACTAATAGGAACTAAATACGATGAGTAAACTCATGGAGGTAAACTCTAGGGTATAGATTACTAAGAGATAGAATGTGGGTTGAGAATGGGAGCTGATGCTTCATGTATGTAGAATTTTTAAAAAGGTTAATTGTAAAAGCGTGGAAATGAATAGAATTGATGGTAACATATTATAGTGAGTATAACTAACACTGCTGATTTTAAAATGTGATTGTGGCCGAAAGGGGTAGTCTGTGAACGTAAATGTCAGTTGAGAGTAAAAATTACAACGAATGTAATTTATGGATGATAGTTAATAATAATGATGTAATATTTTTGCAGCAATGACAAAGAAGATATTATATTAATTCTAAGGGACAACAATATGGGGGTAAAAGGGGTATGGGATTTTTCCTTTTGGAGTAATGAAAACTTCTAAAATTGACTGAGGTGATGACAGCACAACTCTAATGAAAATGAGAACCACTGAGTGTACACTTTGAATAGACTGTACAAAGCATGGGACTGTATAACACAGGGAATTCCTGTGGTGGAAAATGAACCATCACATATTGGTTAACAGAACAAATATGAGAACATTCTCTCATGAACTATAACAAATACATAATACTAATATAGGGTGTTAATAATCGAATGGTTTGGCGGTGGGGGGGAAACAAATATAATTTATGGGCTATAGTTAGTAGTAATTTTTTTTTTTTTGAGGTACCAGGGGCCTGAGATTGAAACTAGGACCTCGTATGTGGGAAGATGGCATTCAACCACTGAGTCACATTGGCTTCCCTAAGTTGGCTTTCCTATATGTTTTGCTTATTGTTCATTTTTGTTCCTCCAGGAGGTACCAGGAACCGAACCCAGGACCTCCCAAGTGGGAGGCAGGAGCTCAACAGTGTGAGCCACATCCACTCCCCAGTAGTAATATTTTGACGATGGTCTTTCATAGTTTTTAACAAATGTTTCACAACAATGCAAGGTTTTGGTAGTGGGATGGTGTATGGAAGCCTTGTATGATGATATGCATGATTGTTTTGTAAGTTCATAACTTTTACTATATACTTATTATTTATGTATGTTCATGTATGAATGATATACTTCAATAAAATTTATTACAAAAGGAAAAAATTCAGAGAGAAAGCCATGAAAAGCAAGAAGCTGAAGGTCAATGGAACCTGTAAGAGAAGGGAGGGATGTGCATTGCCATGTGACAGAGGACCCAGGGATCTAGGATCACCAGCAGCCAGCCTCTGAGAGCCAGCCTTCAGGAAGAAAGCATCATCTTGATTATCCCTTAATTTGGATTTTTTCCCAGCCTCAAAACCATGAGCGAATACATTTCCATTGTTTAAGCCTAACAAAAAAAAAAAAAAAAATGATCTGGACCAATACTTTCATGTTATAATTGATGAAAAGGAAGCTCAGAGAGGTGAAGTGATATATCAAAGTCACATAGGTACGAAGTGGCAGTGATGCAGCGAGGACCAGGCCTCTAGGCTGCTAGTCCATGCTCTGCTACCCGCTTGCCTCCATCCCAGTTCTCAGAGTTTTACCTTCCCTACACCTAGTTTTCCTGTTTGCAATACAGATGTGTCATGCCCTATAGCAACTTCAGAAGGGATTCCTGTGTAAAAACTACAGTGGCTATCTCACACCGACACATTCACAGATGTAATAGGTAACACATTTATGAGATTCTTTATCCATAAGATGTGGAATACACTGAAAAGTTCACCAGGGGCTCTGAAAATAGTTGTTTTTTTTAACATGAATACTTTTATTGAACCATATCATCTAAACTTTTCAAATATAGAAGTTATCATATATATAGTGTTAGGGATAAATTATATTTGCATATATTGTATAATAGGAACTATTCAGAAAGTTTTAATATCTACCTTGAGTTTGTTCCTTCCAATTTTTGTAAATATCTAAAAATGTATTCCCATAAATCAAATTCACAGTTTCCAAAAAAAGCATTTTGCCTTCGCTTCTCTTTGATTATAAATCCATCTCCTTAAGTATATTTATCACTGTTAGCAGTACTGATCACTTGACGTTTAACTGGATGACAAATTTTAAGTGACTCTTGCTTAATTTTATTTCTTCTAAGAGTCATTCAAATATCAAGCCAAATTTGCTTAACTTATAATTGAAGTAGTTTTATCATTTTCAAATATACACATTCTGTCATATTCCAAACTAATCCCTCCCCAAAATATACTACTCTATGAGTATAAGAAAATAGAGCATTCTCAAATATGGGGCACATTAAATCCCTGAGTCTACTGAAAGATTAGTTTAAGTTGAGAGGGAAAAAAAAAAAATACCTGCTTTCAGGAAAAAAATGCCTTCATTCAAACAAATTATCCAATATTCTTTCTAATGATAGTGCAGCTATCAAAATAAATAACATCACACTTGGAACATGCACAATAGAATGAAAACAACAGAGATGCCGATAGAGCTCTTAATTTTGCTATGTGGAAAAAGTGATGAAATGTGTCCACGTTCCTAAGCTGCCACCTCTTAAATCACCAGTCTCTCTTTTTTACACCAAGAATACATTCAAATCCCACCCTAGTTAAACTTTTCATGTATAATATATCAGTAATAGATTATTTATTTAAAATACAAAATATTAGTTAACACAGATAAATCTCCATCTCATATTGCTATTTTTATGTCTTCATTTCCTGTCCTTCCAAATTAAAATAAATGTTTTCAAAAGTAAAATAAGTGTTTTCCACAATATGCATATATATTATACTTGGAAAAGAATACATCTGCTAGTTTTATATATGAAGTTATAGGTGTACACAGCCACCTACATGTGAGTAATGCCCATCCTTTAAAATTAGAGCACATTTGCTTGAGTGCAGTGTTCAGCTATGTTTAAATTATAAACTCTGTGTAGCATATTTGAAAGGGAAACTGTTAAACAAAACTCACTGTCAGTTATCCTTCCTGGAAAATGATGCATAACGTCTCATCTTAAGTGAGTACTACTACAGAAAATAGAATACATCCCTCTGAGTCCCTCCCATTTCCAATCAAGAATGATTAGCCTTTAAAACACAAATCTAGGAAAATAGTACAGACGTTCAGCTTCAAAGAGAAACAAAAGAAATTCACCAGCTGTAATTTCCAAAGCCAAATCTTCTTCTGTATGTCAAAGGTAAGAGAGATATTTTGACAGTAAGTCATGTGGTTGTTGGTGACTACTCTGGCCCAAAAGGTAAGCCAGTTTGTGGGCATATTATCAAGGAGCGGGGACTCAAATCATACCCTTTACTAGGAGGAAAAATAAGAGAAAGCGTTTTTTTCCCTAATTAAATTTCCATCTATCTTCTCTAGATTTAAATTTTCATATATGTCACACTAAAGATTCGAAACATATGAACTCCTTTTTGAACAATGAATTTTACAGATCTGAAGGAAAATCGGTATAAAAATTACTTAATGACACATTATAATACATGTGGCATAGCTTGTAGTTTAAACGCTGCACCGCATCTGAGTTCACACAGACTGTTTGTCATAGATGACATCCTAACGAGTGGGGCTAACAGTACCATCTTTCACAGACTGAGTCACAATTTTAAAAAATCGTACCTGGAATTACAGGACACAGGAGAATCAGCTCCATTTTAGAAGAAAAGATGTAGGAAATGAAATATCTGAAGAGAAAACATTTAAGGCATTAATTTACAGAAACTCATTCGCCAAGCACAAAGTGTTTCCTTAGGATGAATCCTTGGTGAGTCAAAAAGGAGTGTCAGGATGTGTCAGGGGAAAGGAGCTGGGCCTTCGTGATGAATGGCAATGCTATATGGAAGTAGAGCCAGGCATCAGCCTGAGTCCCTGAATGACTGCGACATCCCCACCAACCCACACCAGACATGTAGCATAAGCAAAAAATAAGTATTTGTTATTTCAATCCACTGAAGTTTGGAGGATATTTGTTACTGCGGCATAACCTAGCCTATCTGACTGATACAAGCATCTAAAAGGCGCTCAATTAAAGATGATTATCATCATTAGGAATGCATCCCCACAGAACCTTCCTAATGGTGCACCATCAAAGAATGAACACTAGGCTAGAACAGACTATTTGTCTTACAGAGATTCTCACAAAAGAAGTGTAACCAAAGATAATTCATTGCCAAGATACGACCCAAAGAAATCATGAAGTGCTCAGATAAAGACCACAGGGAAATTCTGATTACAAAACAAATCCTACACTCTGACCTGTTTCCTAATTGCATCCTGCTCCTAACTTACTTTGCCAGGAGTTTTTCCTTCTACCCAGAATTCTCTCCCTGATTGGCTGTATCAGTTCAAATTCTACTTATTCTTCAGGGTCCAGTTTTAGTGCCACATACTTCCTTAAAATTCCCTAATCACTTAAGCCTAACCTGATCTCTATCAAGTTCCTTTTATATGCAAAGATAGACTATGCAAGGTAGGTGCTTCAGCAGTTATTACCTGTGACTCTCTTTATACTTAAGTATTTGGTATAACCTGTTTCAAGGGCACCAATCCTGCTTCTATAACCAGATTACAAGCCTTGTAACGTCACCTTGTTTTTCCTTCTTTTACAGTCCCCCACAGAAATGATTCCAAGGGACATTTTTAGATTATTTAAATGCCAGGGAGGAAAAAATATGACATAATTCTTGGTATTGAGGACTTTTTTTTATTACTTTATAAGAAAGCAGGAAGATTCACTAGCTGTACTTTATATTAACACATTATTCTAGCTAAATAGAAATACATTTATTTACTTAGGTGGAAATACATCATTATAAACCCTAAATGTCTTTGATTCAGCTTTGTTTAAATTAAAATAGAAACCAGAGGTCATCAGTGGTTTAGCAGTAACTCTGAGAGAAACTTTAAGAAACTATTGATAAATAAGTTTTGAGAATTTAAAACACTTAATTAAAATTAGCATTTTACTAGATAAAATTAATAAATATTTACATACCAGTTATCATAAAATTTAAATGTGTGCATATTCTGCACCTTGCAATCATAGTTAGTTTTGCCCAAATCTGTTCAAAATCTTTTCTATTATATTGAAAGTTTTGTTTGCATAATTCATAATGTTGATCTGCAATGTTGAAACCATGAATAGTTACTGGAAATTATATTCATGAAATGCAGAAAATTTTGTTTGTTTAGGTAAAGGTTAAAAACTGTGTTTGTTTTGTCATGGGAGGGTGATCCCACCAAGCTTTACAGAGATTAACGTACTGATCATAATTGCCCAGTTCCAGTTCTAATCACTCAATCTCTGTTAACAGTCCTGTGCAAATTCTCCTAAAGTTAAGTAAATGTGTTCCTCCTTGTAGGAATTTATTTTACAAGTAAAATAAAGTGACTACAACGTACTTCAAAAGAGCAGAATCCTGATTTTCTTCAACATATATAACAGTAGAAGCACTCTTAACTCTCTCTACAAAACCAGTTTGCCAGATTAACTGACCTTCTGCATTTTCTCTACTTCTGCTGCTAACAGTTTGTTTTTTTCACCAGGTTCAGAGTTAGTTTGTTCCCAAGCCAGTTTGTCAGTTGTACAAGTTATTGAAATTATATCATTTAACCGAAAATTAGGTAAGCTAGGAAATCTATGCACAGAAAGCAAAA
Organism: Cabassous unicinctus; assembly: GCA_029593785.1. Taxonomy (NCBI): domain Eukaryota; kingdom Metazoa; phylum Chordata; class Mammalia; order Cingulata; family Chlamyphoridae; genus Cabassous; species Cabassous unicinctus. The sequence continues at coordinate 5,562 of JAQZBX010076767.1, read as the reverse complement.
GGGTTCTCTTTTCCATAAAAAAATATAAAAGGGAGCGGATGTGGCTCAAGAGATTGAGTGCCTGCTTCCCACATGTGAGGTTTCGGGTTCAGTTCCCCATGCCGCCTAAAGACAAAAAACAACAACAAAAAACCAACAAGCAAACAAAAAAAAAAACCAACTCAGGGAGCCAATGTGGCTCAGTGCATGCGCACTGGCTTCCTACTTACGAGGTCCCAGGTTCAACCCTTAGCGCCAGTACCTCAAAAAAAAAAAGAAAAGATAAAAGCTACGTGCTATTTTTAAATAGTGTTGCATTAGGGACAGGTGAAGTAACTGTAAAAAAAAAAAGAATGACAAAATCACTAAAATCTAGAGGTGTTCTGCACTCAGATTGTTTCACAAGTGTCAAGTTCTTGTTCCACTTTGAAGAAACCAAAACTGGAAAAGGTGGGTGGTGCATTTCAGATGGGTTTTTGCAAAGACCAGACCTCCAGACAGGAGCGTATACTCACACAAAAAAGAGACTGGCCAACGAATGGACACATATGTTTTAAGTTAAAATAGACTGTGTATGTATACTTTTTTGGGATACTGCTTTAACCATTTTTAATATAACTAACCAATTACCACAAAGCATGACTTTGGATTCCGGGCTTCTACTCAACTTAATTAAGTAATTGCAGAGATTACACAAGTGCAGAGTTAGAGACAATACAATATTATTAATCAATTTAGGAACATACTAGACTAATGTCAGCATGTAGCTGGAGGAATATAAACATAACATTGCACTGTGGACAAGGCCAAAGACAGAGGAGGACACAATTTCCGTTTTACTTATTTTCTCAAGAAGCTATGAATTTCTCAGCCTTTAACAACTTTTTTTTTTTAGCATTCGCCATCTTCACAGCATTGAACAGGCCACTTATTTACAAATGAAATAACACAATAATTGGTAGCAAGGAGGACCCATTGGTTACTATTCTGGAGACAAAACACAGCTCTTCTTCAAGGTGTAGATTAAGGGGACCAAGGAGAGCAGAACTGGTCATGTGTGGGATCCCACGTCCCAGCACCGCAGAGGAGGTGACTAGGCCAGGCCTGGAATGGTCCCAAGTCCACAGCTGGTGACAAGTACTATGGTCTCCACCTCCTGAGAGCTCAGCCAGCAAAGGGGGGATTCCATGAGAGAAAGGCCCCTCATACTGGGGCAGCTCTCAGTTTCAGGTGGACACAGTTATTCAGCAAAACTTAGGAATCCCAATCATAATTGTACATGTCTTAACCCAGGTTTCTGCCTCTCTCAGAGAACGGTCCTACACAGGAGGCCTGAGATAGGTGAAGCTGAAGAATCTATAGTCTGGAAATTCCTAACAAAATAAGGGGGGAGTGTAACCACAGATCAAAGCAGATTTATTGCTATCATAGTTATTATCTTGTGTTAACGGAGTTACTTGTGATATCGATATAAAAAATAAAATAAAAAAGAAATAAAGGAAGCATTTCAGGCTCCATGAGGTCCATGAATCCCTTGAAATCAAGTGCAAACGCCTGTGTGTGCATACAGGAGTTAGCATTCTGGGTCCACTTGTCCACAGGCTACATCAAAATTTTTTAACTCACAATTAAGAACCACTGATCTGAACTCAATTCAAGTTTAACCCATCTTCATATTTTTTTTAATTTTTTAAAAAGATACTTAGATTACATAAATGCTACATTAAAAATATAGGGGATTCCCATATGCCCTACTCCCAAACCCTCCCACATTTTCCTACATTAACAACATCCTTCATTAGTGTGGTACATTTGTTACAACTGATGAACACATTTTGGAGCATTGCCACTAAGCATGGTCTATAGTTTACATTGTAGTTTACACTCTCTCCAGCACAATTTTGTAAGTTATGACAAGATATATAATGGCTTGTACCTGTCATTGCAATGTCATTCAGGATAATTCCAAAGTCCCGAAAATGTCCCCATATTACACCTGTTTTTCCCTCTCCCTCCCCTTAGAACCTCCAGTGGCCACTACCTCCGTATAAATGATAAAAGTTATTCCATTGCTAGAATAACAATAAGTCTATACTAGAATAACAGTAAGTCTACTCTAGTCCATCGTTCATTCCACAATCCTGAGGATTCTGGGATGGTGATGCCCACTCCACCTCTAATTGAGACGGGGCTTAGATCCCATGGGGCAGATGGATGGGACTATCTTGCTTGCAGTTGCAGACTCTCTCTGTTACTTGGGATGATCGTTGTCCATCATCATCTCCTTGTTAGTTTTCCTGGGTAAATCCAATGAACTGGAGAGTAGGTGTTGCAGCTCTGTTGAGATTCAGGGCCCAACTGGCACATGGACAGCCCAAAAATTTAAGTCTCTTGGGCAAACACCTATCAACTCTAGTACTAACTATAGGCTCAAATAGAAGGGGCAGAAGAGCCATATGTAGGGAAATCACAACTGAGTCCAACTCTATCACACTGGGGAGCATAAAATCCAAAGTAGAACCCACTGGCAGGGCACCAAACTCCTGAGCTGTCTGCCCTGCCTATAGTGTCTGGGTCTATAGCCCTCAGGAGCCCTGCTATTTGAGGCAATATTTACTGTGGTAGTCAATGGGATTTTGCTGAGATGTGCATAAGCGAAACCTCTGGAATGACCTCCCAACTCAGTTTGAAGTCTCTTATCCATATAAACTCATTTGTCGTTACCCTTTCCCCCTTTTGGTCAAAGTCTTATTCCAGCTGCATTGCTAGTTGGCACTTGGTAGTAATCCCTCAGTGCCAGGGAGGTTCATCCCTGGGAGTCATGTCCCACACCGGGGGCAAAGGGGGTAATGCATTTATATGCCGAGTTTGGCTTAGAGAGAGGCCACATTTGAGTAACTTTTATGCACTCTATAATACTAAGTTAAGTTTCAATTTCAAAAGTAAAGGTTCAGGAAAGTGGATGTGGCTCAAGTAACTGAGCTCCCACCTTCCACATAGGAGGTCCAGGTTCGGATCCAAGTGCCTCCTAAAGAAGATGAGCAAGACAGCAAGCTAACACAATGGGCTGACGTGACGGTTTGCCACAGCAAGCTGATGCAACAAGATGACACAACAAGAGACACACAGAGGAAAAACATAATGAGAGACGCAACAAAGCAGGAAGCAGAGATAGCTCAAGCTATTAGGCACCTCCCTCCTACATAGGAGGTCCCAGTTTCGGCTCCCAGTGCCTCCTAAAAAAAGAAGACCAGCATACAACAAATGGACACAGCAAATGCAAACAACAAGAGGGTGGGAAGAAATAAATAAAATAAATCTTTAAAATAAAAAAAAAAGTAAAGGTTCATAAGTACAGTCATCAATATCAATATCAAGGGCCCATCAATGGTCCATCCTCCTTCACTAGTCACTGCCCCTGTACTCAGGGGATTCTTGCTGTCCCATTAGAGAATGTGGCAGAGCTCCCCAGGGTGGGAATTCGATATCCTTTTGGTTACTGGGTGGATCTCCACCCACAGTGACAATGCCCCATGAACACTTGAACACATTCATATGCCTTATATGTATGCCCAGGTGAACCTCCTCCCATGCCGCCCCCATCACTGACACCCCACACCAGTAAGCCTCCCATGCCATAACTGTAACCCTTCTGTGATCCAAAACTTCTTCAAAAATGAAGCCAACAAAATAACCAAATTAATAAGAAAATGAAATAATAATGATAGTTTTAAAAATAACAAATAAAATACAAATCTTTTTCATTTGAAATAATTTAAAAAAATAAAATATATAAAATTTTAAAAAAATTTTGGCATTGTCTTTCATCGCTGTAAGATCTGTTGTCTTGTATGTACAGTGACATTTTCTTCTGTTTATTCCCCCAATGTCTTATTTTTTTTCATTTTTCACTTCATTTCATTTCATTGAGGAAATCTGAGAAGAATCAGAACAGTATCATTCTCCTGTGCAGAGCCTTTCTATTTTCTTTCTCTAAATTTTTTCCTTCACATACCAATCTGTTCCTATTTTTCACTTCTATTTTTAAATTGAAAAATGCCAGTGCCAAAATAATTATGGTCTAAGAACTCCTCAGATAAAAACACAAAAATAAATTTCCAATTTCCCTTTTGCCATTCCTGTAAGGTTTTGTTATTAAAACATCAAAAACCCTAAGAGCACTTTTGTTTTACTTATTAAGTTAATAATTTGGCCCAAAGTACATTTCTTCATTTTCATTATCAGCAGCCTCACTTGCCTCTATTTTTAAAATAACAAATTATACATATAGATAGTATTCTTTTTTTTTTTTCCTGTTCCTTGTCTCAATACATCACCATAACAAGGAAGGTTACAATGTTGTATGTGTGAAACAGGCTCCAATCTGTGCTAATGGTTTGGTTTTCTAAATAAACACATTCCCTGTCCTAGAATAAGGCACAGGCTTCAGATTTTCCAAAACAACTCTCTGTCTCCAGGGTATCCAAATAAATTCAAGCACTTTAGTTTCAAAACTAATGTAGCTGTCTGCTCCTGATTGAGGTTCCTGTAAGTGCACACTAGTTAAATACGCCTTTTTTTTTTTTTTTTTACTATTTCTGTGCAAAATGAATATTCACTACTCAAAAGAACTTTCCCTATCTTAATTATACAATCAGTTCAAATTTATACCTAAGCAATGAAAAGCATACTTGAAATTTTCCAACCTGACAAAATAGCTAAAATTGAGCTTTAAAATATATCAGTTGATTTGGGAAATATCTAAGAAGCCTTAATATCAAACCTAAAATCTACAGTAATCAACATATTTTTTGACAGCAGATTTCAGTATAGAGGGAAACATAGAATAGTATAGAAATAACACTAAATCTGGGTTATGCTCTCAATTTATCATGAACAGGTAATTTAACCAGATTCCCTTCTGGTGAAATAGTGATAAAATCTGTCTCTTAAGCCTATTATGAGGAGTTACAGGGGATAACAGAGCAAGCTTTTGTAAACTGGAAAGAGCTACATAAAAGCCAGAGATTGGTATAGTTTCCATTCCCTTTAACGCAGATGCCCTCCAGACTGTACAGGATGCCCCCTGCACACATGTGTATTACCAATGAGGTAACAAGGATCATGTGACCAGGATGAAGGAGAGAAAGAAGAGCCAAGGTAGCTGAAGTCCAAGGAGAACAAGATCTCACTAACATAAGAGATGCAACGGCTGGCGGGCACTTGACCACATCCGTTGGTAAACCCCAGTGTTCTGGCTCAGAGCTTTCTGCAATTAGCCGGTGCACGAGGAGGCCGGCGAGCTCAGGGGCAATGGCAGCTTGAGCTTCTCTCCCACCTGGCAAACAAAAGCTCCCAGGTTCCTAGTGCAGGGCTGCAACTGTCTGACCCTGCAGTGTATCTGCCATGCCTGGGGAGCTGCTGAGCACCACTCCTGAGAGGCCAAGACAATTGCTACCTAGAGAAGCAAACACATGGTCCACATTTCTGCTGAACACACCTATGCCCATTGGACAGCACCATCAGCCTGGGGTCCCAGTCCTCTCTCACAGTTCATTCATGTCTATCTTTTTTTTTTTTTTT
>JAQZBX010076766.1:0-14381 GCA_029593785.1 Cabassous unicinctus | reverse complement strand
AATAAGACCTGGACCAAAAGGGGGAAATATAAAATACAAATGAGGTTTTAAGGCTAAGAGATTTCAATGTCATTCCGAAGATCATTCCAGAAGTTACTTTTATGCACATCTCAGGAGGATCTCATAGACTGCCAGAGTAAACACATCTTCAAGCAGGAATACTGCTAAGGGCTCTAGAGACATCTAGATACTATAGGCAGTGGAGATAATCTCAGTAATTTGGCACCCTGTCCTTGGGATTTGACTTGGAATATATGTTTCCCAAGGTAACAGAGAACTCATTTATAATTTCCCTACACATGGCTCTTCTGACCCTTTTATTTGAACCTATAATTAGCACTATATTCATTAAATATATGTCCCAGAGATGGAAGTCTTCATTCTGTTCATATAGCAGTTAAGACCTGAATCTCAGCAGAGTTGCAACAGCTATTCTACAGTTCATTTGACTCACCCAGGACAACTAACAAAAGATGATGATGGACAATGCCTATCCCAAAAAACAGAGATTATCTTAACTGCAAGCAAGACAGTCCCATCCATTTGCCCCGTGAGATCTAAGTCCTTTCTCAGTCAGAAACAGAGTGGGCATCACCATCCAAAAATCCTCAAGACTGAGCATTGATAAAACATAAGGGGGTATGCAAATATGGAGTAAAGTAGACTTACTATTATTCTAGCAATTGATGAGTGAGTAACATTGATATAAAGTCAGTGGCCACCAGAGATTCTAATGGTAGAAAGAGGGAAGAATAGGTGTAACATGGAGCATTTTGGGGATGTTGGAATTGTTCTGAATGACAAAAAAATGACAGATACAGGCCATTATAGATTTTGTCAAACCCATAAAAATGTATGGTGCAAAGTGTAAACTATAATATAAACTATAGACCATGGTTAGTAGCAATGCTTCAATATGTGTTCCTCAGCTGTAACAAATGTACCACACTAATGAAAGATGTTAATGGTGAAAAGTGGGAGGTGGAAGGGATGGTGTATATGGGAATCTCCCTATATTTTCAATGTAACATTTATGTAATCTAAAGCCTCTCTCAATATAAAATAAAAAATAATTACTGAGACATGAAAAAAGATCTTGTTGTATGCAGTATATTCTTAAACCTTATACCCACAGCATGAGCAACAAAAGAAAAATATATAAATGTGGCCTCCTCAAAATCAAACATTTTTTTCCTTCCATAAACTTTGCCAGGAAAGGCAGCATACTCAATTGGAGAATATAGTTGGAAATCAGATAACCTATTACGGTTTGATACCTTTGTTGTATATAGAGATCATACAACTCAATAATAAAAAGAAGCAACCCACTTAAAAAATGAACACAATATTTGAATAGACATTTCTCCAAAGAGGAAATTCACATGGCCAAAAAGCACAAATAAAAAATGCTCAATGTGACTAGCTATAAGGGAAATGCTTATCAAAAGTACAATGAGATGCCATGTCACAGCTTATGGAATGGCCAGTATGAGAAAAAAAAAACAACAACAGAAAAATACAAGTGCTGGAAAGTGGTAGAAAACAGGAAAACTCCTTCTATGTGGGTGAGTATGTAGAATGCTGCAGCATTTGTGGAAGACAGTTTGACAATACCCAAAGAAGTTGAATACAGAACTTCCTTATGATGCAGTAATTCTGTTACTAGGGATATATTCAGAAGAAATGAAAACAAGGATATGAACCAACTTTTGCACACCAATGTTCATAGCAGCACTATTCACAATTGCTGAAATATGGAACCAGTCCATGTATCCATCAATGGATTGATGGATAAACAAAATGTGATATATACACGAACGGAATACTATTCAGCTGTAAAAAAATGAATTTGGGATGCATATGACAACATGGATGAACCTAGAGAATTTAATGTTGAGTGAAATAAGCCAAACACAAAATAACAAATAATGTATTGTCTCACTAATATGAACTAAATTTGATGCATAAACTCATGAAAGTAAATTCTATAGTATAGGTTACTAAGAAAGAGAAGGTGGGTTGAGAATGAGAGTGATGCCTGATATATGTATCGTTATTAATAAGGTTAGTTGTAAAAGTGTGAAAATGAATAGAGATCAGAGTAACACATTATAATGAGTATAACTAATCATGCTTATTTATAAATGTGATTGTGGCTGACAGGATTAGTATGTGGATATAACTATCAATTGAAAGGAAATTAGAGAATAAACTAGGGTATATGTAACAGTGAGTTTGGTGGTGCATGAAGACTGGTTAATAGTATAAATATAATTGCACTTTTTAAAAATGCTAAGAATATAGTGATACATGGGAAAAGTACAACTATTATAGCTTATGGATGATAGCTACCATTAATATTGCTATTTTGCAGCAATGGCAAGAAGATATTATTTTCAATACTAAGGGACAACAATAGATGATATAAAGGGGTATGAGTTTTTTCCTTTTAAATTAACAAAAATGTTCTAAAATTGAATGAGGTGATGACAGCACAAGTTTGTGATAAAAATGAAAGTCACTGAGTCTACACTTTGAAAGGATTGTGAAAAGCATGGGGCTGTATAACAGGGGGAATCCAGTGATGGATGATGCAATGTAGTTAATAGAACAAATATAAGGATATTTTGTCCTGGATGATAGCAAATAGTATTACTAAATAGTTTTTTTTTTAATTATTGGGTGGGTTAGGGGAAAATACACCAAATGTAAGATATGCGCTAAATGTTACTACACATATAAATATTTTAATGATGCTCTTTCATAATTTGTAAAAAATCTTTCACAAAAATCCAAGGTGTTAGTTGTGGGGTGATGAATGGGACTCCTGTATGCATTTTTGTCTTGTAAATTCACAAATTTTCTATACATTTATTGTTTATGTATGTTCATATATGAATGATATACTTCGATAAAATTTCAATAAAATTTTATTGAAAGACTTATTAACTAATGAGAAACTGGAAGGATAGAGTTGTTGTTATAGCCACTGTAGAGTGAGAAAGTGGAAACCCATCTTTGATTACCTACTGCAATCAACCATCAAAATGGATCTCTTTCTTTAATAGTTGGCCATCTATCTTTTTTTGTGTCTAGACACAGTATAATAAGAATCAGCCGCAGTATCCCAAGTACTTTGCATCAGGGTAGGCATTAAATTTATGGAATATTTCTTGGTTTTTCTGAAAAATCCTAACAATGAGAGATGTTTCTAGCTTTTCAGTGCAACCTTAGGCATGTTGTATCTGACAGCATTTTGCTCAATGCACTTAGCTAAATTGGGATTTTACCAACTCACACATGACTTCTGTGCAATGATTTCTGAGAACCAGATTATAAATTCCTTTGGATTATAAATGAAACATTCCTGATTTTTTTCCTGGAGTGATTTAAAAAAATAATCAATAAGATAGGGTAAACAAAGACGGCCAGGTAAGACATTCCAGGGTGTTATTCCTCCATAGAATCTTTTAACAACTTTTAAAATTTGGTGGAGCCATTTTCCTCAAAACTCCAGAAAACAGTTAAAGGGTTGCAGTACCTGGAAGAAGGCTGAATAAAGAAACCACAATTTAAAATATGACAGGGAAAGTTTCTGGAGCCCTTGATGCCCACCCTTTTCCTTTCCTTGGCATAAGGGGAACCAGCTTGCACTCCCAGTGTGGTTCTCTGGCCCTATTTCAGAAAGAAAGAGTAACATCTATGTGCATATTGGGGAGCCTGTATTCCCATGCCAATATTTTGGGTAGCATCCTGAAAGCCTGAACCTGGAAATGTCTCTTGGTCTTGCCCTCCGAGTACCTGCCATTCAGACAGAAATAACTTGCTGATAGCTAGAGCAATGCAAGAATCAAACAAGTCAAAATGACCTTGGGCAATGTATCACTTGCTTTAATTCATACAATAGAATACCCAGGAAGGGAGTATTTCAAAGGATGTAAAGGGGACATTTAATTAATTCCTGTTAATAGGGGAATCCCTAGGGTCATGCAGAAGCACAAGTCCAGGAAGGGTACAGGCTCAGTAAAGACAGAGAAGACCCTACATTTCATATTCAGCTCAGGCTGATCATCATTTTTATGTTTTAGAAAGTGCTAGTTCTTAATTGTCAGAGCAATAAAAATACCAAAGATATGCCCAACTGATTTCGTAATGATTGAATGGCAAATGGCTCATTCCTTGTATGGGCCAGCCTCTCCTACTTTTCAATGCTTTCAAAACTTTGATGGAGATCACCAGCCAATGCAGAGTCAATTGTCAAAACTTGTAAATGGTGTTTGTTACATTGCTTCCTTTTTTGTAAGATCTTGGCATTCAAGTAAATCTCTGTCATATCACTAGTTTAAACATAAGGAATACACAGCTCATGGGATAATTCCCAGAGTTAATACTTTGAATTATTAAAATGTACAGAAAGAAACAAAAATAATAAGATGAGGAAAGAGAAAATGATGGCACATTCAAAAAACAAGGTAAAAATCCAGAAATCATCAATGCAGAAGACAGATTTTAGATATACCAGACAAAGAGTTTTTAAAATGGTCCTTTTTATGTTAAAGGAGATAAAGAAAAAACAGAGAACAAAATAAAATACAAAATAATGTATGAACAATGTGAGATTTTCAGAAAATATAACCTTTAAATAGGAATCAAACAGAAATACTCAAGTTGAAGAACACAGTAACCAAAATTGAAAATTCCTTAGATGATAGAAGTAGCAGATAAAAACTGGCAGTAAAAAGAATCAATGATCTCAAAGACAAAAGAACTGAAATGATTAAGGGTGAGGAGAAGAAAGAAAAAATAATTTTTAAAAAGCATGAAAAGAACTTAAATGTATGGGACATCAATAAATGTACCAATATACATTTTATGGGAGCCCCGGAAGATAATAAAAAGAGAGAAAAAAGACATGGGCAAAACGAATATTCAAAGAAATAATGACATACATGTTCAGAAAATCGAATTAAAGTCATGAATATGTACATTCAAGAAGCCTGGCATACTGCAAGGAAGACAGTTCTATCCATTTGTCCCTTGGGACCTAATCCCCCTCTCAATTGGAAGCAGAGTGGTCATCACAATCCCCAAATCCTCAAAATTGAAGAGTGAAAAAAAATAACAAGGGAATGCAACCATGGGCTAAAGTAGGAATCATTATTTTAGTAACAGAAGAACTCGTAACACTAATATAAAGATAGTGTTCACCAGAGGTTCGGAGGGGTGGGTGAGGGAAGAATAAGTGTAAAATGGGACATTTTGGAGACATTGGATTGTTCTGCTTGATAATGAAAGGATGGATACAGGCCATTATACATTTTGCCAAATCCTATAAAATTATACAGTGCAAAGTGTAAACCATAATGTAAACTATACAACATGGTTAACAATGTTTCAGTATTTGTTCATCAATTATAACAAATGTACCACACTAATGAAAGATGTTGTTAATGGGCAAAAGTGTGGAAGGAATACAGAGTGGGTATATGGTAATATTTTTTATGTAACTTTTTTGTAATCCAAAACTTCCTTAAAAATAAAGTTAACAAAAATTTTGTAGTGCCTTGAAATATGCACCAGAGAAAAACATGTATTTAAACTTAATCAGATCCCAGGGAAATGAACTCATTGTAATTAGGAACATTTGATGAGGTAACTTTAGATAAGGTGTAGTCCAACTGAATCATGTTTCTTTTTTTTTTTAAGCAGGTTTATTGACATATACTCACATACCATACAATCCATTCAAAATACATAATCAACAGCTCTCAGTATAATCAGAGTTGTTTATTTTTATTTTTATTTTTTTAATCCAGGTTACTAGAGGCCTTAATAAGCAATGTGAAAATCAGGCAGAGAGAAGTCATGAGAACAGCCAAAAGCTGGGAGTCAGTGGAACACAGAAAATAAAGAAGTTGCCACCTTGTGCAATTATTCATGACAGAAATAGACAAGGATGAAGGATCACCAGCAGCCAGCATCAGAACACCATAGTCTCCTGGAATAAATCAACTTCTTACTGATACCTCAATTTTGGACATTTCCTTGCCCCAAATCCAATAAATTCCTATTTTTTAATCCAAAACACTGTATGGTGTGTATTTTAGCAGCTAAGAAAATAAAACATAGCTCAATGAACCCCAAAAAGGATAAAATCAAAGAGAAACTCACCGAGGTTCAGAGTAATCAGGTTGTGAATATGATGTACTAAGTAGTCCCAATAAGTTTACATGTTAATTTTTCATCAGAAACCATGGAGGAAAAGTAGATGTATCTCAAGTGATTGAGCACCTGATTCCCATGTATGAGGTCACAGATTCAATCCCCAGTACCTCCTAAAACAATCAAGCAAGCAACAACCATGAAAGAAAGAGGTAGTGTGCAAAAAATGTATATGGTGCTGAAAGAAAACAATTCTGTACTGTGGTGGTATGGAGTTATGCACCCCAGAAAAAACATATTCTTAAACTTAATCCATTCCTGTGGGTGTGAACCTATGGTAAAACAGGACCTGTTGATGAAGTTACTTCAGTTAAAGTGTGGTCTACCTCAGTCAGGATGGGTTTTTATCCTATTGCTGAAGTCCTTTGAAAGAGGAATGAAATTCACACAGAGAGAAAATCAAAAGAAAAGCTGAAGGTAAATAAAACCCTGAAGATAAGGGAGAGACCAGGAGAGGCCTTCATGTGCATTTCCACATGACAGAATAATCCAAGACCAAGGATCACTATAAGCCGGTCCCAGAATGTCAATCTTTAGGAAGAAAACATTGCCTTGAAGATTCCTTGATTTGGACTTTTTTCATGAGATAATTAGTTCCCTTGGATTAAAACAAATGGAAGATTCAAAATTATTTGGAAATAAAACACAATGCTGAAACAAACAATGGGACCAACAAGAAATCACAAAAGAAATAAAGAAAATCTTCAAGTGAATGGAATTGAAAACACTACATTAAAAAAAAGTATGCCATGGGGAATTTATAACTAAATGTTACATAAAAAAATAAATATCTCAGATAAGAGACCTTATCTCACCAACAGAGGATCTAGAAAATAGAGAGCAAACTAAACCCAATGTGAGCAGAGGGAAAGAAATACCAGAGATTACAATGGTGATAAACAGGGAATAAAAAAAAAACAATAGATAAAATCAATGAAACAAAAGTTGTTCTTTAAGAAGTTAGGCTGGCAAAGAAAAAAGAGAGATGATGCAAATAATTAAATCAGAAATGAAAAGCTTTATATTAGTACTGATAGCATGGATTTAAAGGAGTTATAAGAGAACACTATGACAAAATTAGATAACTTAGATGAAATAGACATATTCCTAGAAACACCCAAACATCTTCTCTGACTCAAGAAGAAATAGGCAATCTCAACAGACAAATAAGAAGTAGAGAAATTGAATCAGGAATTCAAAACCTTCCATCAGGGAAAATCACAGGAGCACATGGGTGTGGAGTTAATTGCTAAAAGGTTCATTGTAGGAACAAAGGCCCAGGCACAACAAAAGCTTTCAGCAGATGACTGTTTTAATACTCATATAGCACAAAAGGTCCAAAAGAGCAAAGCAAGAGATCTCATCATCTCATAGGGAGGTTAACTGCTTATATTAATGTTGGATGGCAGCTATACATACTCTACTACATGTCAAAGAGAAGAGATGCCTGTATTGCCCAAGAGTCCTGATAAGCAGCTAGAATTGCTTGTCCTTGGTTTGTGGATTAAGATACAGTCAGGCTATTCCTTCACTTGGGGTCATACCTTGGAATGGTGGGAGAGGGCCATTATAGTCCACTATCCATAGGTAGCCTGGTGTGGTCCTGTTGGAATTAGCCCTTAAATGCCCTTTTTGGACTCTGGTTTGTAAATGACACCTCTATTGGAAAATAGTGATTGAGCCTCTTTAGTGAGAAAGGTATTCCATCTTCTTAGGCCTATAATTTCATGGTTTCAGAAATTCCATGGTCAATTTGATAGTGGACCCACCAAGTAGTAGAAGCAGCCATGGGAACTTCAGTAAATTGAAGATGCCACTGAGGGTGCATTCATAGTCCTAATCCTCCAGGCGGGACTCATCTTTTACCTCTCTCCCAGGAGGAACTCCAGCCTTGTCAGATTAGAAAAGTATCTCACTGCATCATTTTTCAGCCAGATCATTCCAATGATGTTCATTGTGACATGGGTCCTTCCCATGTACATTAACATGGGAAACATAGATGGTGCTTTTCTACTCCACCAATTGTTTCTAAAAGTCCTTATCTCAAATCAGGGATTATCAACCTGATCAGACTGCTAAGGTATTGGTCAGGGTCCACAATTTAGTAAATGGATACATATGTGTGCTTGGGTCTGAGTGCTCCAGGGCAAGAGGACTGCTACAAAGGCAAGAGAACAGAGACTTCATATTTGCTGATCCATCATTGAACGAGCACTGAGCATCTGGTGGGACTTCTTTAAGCCAGTGTCCCCAGGATGCCATTGAAGAGAAGGAAGTGCCCTTATCTGGTGTTGCAACAGGATCATTATAGGTTTTTTTGTTGTTGTTTGTTTGTTTTTTACCATTCACTCATTCGAGCGTGTCACTCCCTGCAAATCTGGGAAAGGGTGATCCTGAATGCACCACATGTATTTGATGATACTCTTTTGTTGTGCACTGCCTCATTACCAGGCAGGATAATGTCTGTTAGCCAGGACTTAGGACATGATGGGGATTTCTGACCTCAGCAGGACCTGGGAGCACTTGGTGATCTTTTTGTTTCTATCCAGGCCAAATAACATGCAGAAGTTATCCCTCAAAAGGGGACTAATGCTGGGCTGTGTCTGGGAACATCTTTAACCAAATTCCCAGGAATCTGTGAATTCCTCTTTTTCCCTCCTTCTTCGAGAGGAACTTGTTGGTGTGGGTCCAGGTGGGAGAAACTTATAGCTCAAATATAGTTCTAGGCTCTAAAGGTAAAAAAGGCTCTTGTAGGGTCTTCTCTTCCTCCCTTCCCTAGTGGAAAATACCTACTTTTCATGTCACCTGATATAGGAATTCCAGGAAAATACCAAGATGAGGCCAATATGGATATAGTCTCATCAAACACTGTTCCTCCTTTTTGGAGATATGTGACTTTAGAGATTGTAATTTGTCCCATAATGAAACAGGAAACTGATGCTGGTCTCCAGTCCATTTGTTACTGTACTAGTTAGGGTTTTCTCGGGAAAGAAAAATCCCAGGAGATATCTGTAAATAATATGAGATTTTATCAGATTGTCTTATGTGACCATGGGAATGCACAAGTCCAAATTTCATATGACAGTCTGCAAGCCATAAAGTTCTCCTGTGAATTCCCCAGAAGATGATGGCTGTCTGAAATAGAGATAGAAATTCTCTCTCTATATATATATTTGCCTAACAATACCAGAAACACACTAAATCCCTCCATAATAGGGTGCAGGTCTTTGGGTAATATTCACTCTTAAACTTTCAATCCTTAAATACCAGAACATGAAACTAGTACAATGTATGTCATATGATAAGGTGAAAGAATATGGAAGAAAACAAAGATATTCATGAATATATACAATCATATTCATAACAATATGAAGAAATATTCATGGTCACTGTAGTCCTCATTTCTGTAACTAGTCAAGTAGTTGCAGCTTGTAATTATCACTACTTTCTTCCCCTACTCATTCCATGTTTCCTTTACCCTCAGCAAACATCTCAGTTGGCCATGGTTCATTGTCTAATGGGGTAAACCAAACCTTCATTCCTGAAGCTTCTGAGACATTGTTAGTCCTGCCAGGATTGGGTTCTTGCAATTTTCCACAGACTTTAATCACAGGGCATGGTAGTATTAAAGATGCCCTAGGTGATTTCCTGTATTCCAGGCAAATGGTTCTTTACTTTTGCTGTGTAGTTGCAGTCCTAGTTCCCCTTGATAGTCAGGATCAGTCTCCCAAGCCCATACAAGAATTCCCTTTTTGCCAGTTAATTCAGAGGCATGAGGAGCCCAAAGTGACCAGGTGGCAGTCTTAACTTCCAGTTCAAAAGAATCACTTTTGTGTTTCCTGGTGAAAACACTCCTCCTTTTGGAACTAAGGCCTGTAGACAAGCAGAGCTTAAGTTTCCAGGGACAAGAAGCAAAAGTTCTCATAGTGAATATCTAGGGATAATGGTGAATGGTGCCTCTCTCAATTGCACCCCTAGTTTCCTGGATCCATGAATACTGGCTATGGGAGATAAAGCACCTTAGAATGGACACTGATTTAGAAAATACACAGTTTCCTGGAGAATCTTGCCCAAATCCTGCAAAGTATTGCCGCCTACTTGGCACTGTATTTGAGTCTTCAAAAGGCCATTCCACGGTTCTAACAATCCAGTTGCTTCAGGATGATGGGGAACATGGTAAGACCAGTGAATTCCATGGACATGTGCACATTTCCACACATCATTTCCTGTGAAGTGGGTTTCTTGATCAGAAGCAATGCCATGTGAAATACCATGGCAGTGGATAAGACATTTGATAATTCCATGGATTGTAGTTTGAAAGAAGCATTGCATTCAGGAAGGGCAAACCCACATCTGGAGTATATATGTATTCTTGTTAGAAGAAATCACTGTCCCTTCCATGATAGAAGTTGTTGAATGTAATAACTTGCCACCAGGTGGCAGGCTGATCACCTTAGGGAACAGTACCATATCTGGGGCTGAGTGTGGGTCTCTTCTGCTGGCAGATTGAGCACTCAGCATTGGCTGTAGCAAAATTGGACATAGTAAGGGGAAGTCTATGTTGCTGAGCCCATGAATACCCTCCATCCCTACCACCATGGCCACTTTGCTCATGAGTGCCTGGGGAAAGAGACTGACAAATATCCACAGAATGGGTCATCTTATCCACTTATTAAAATCTTCCTCTGCTCAAGTCAACTTCTGGTGAGAATTCACATGGGACAGAAATATTATCATAGTTTTTGCCCATTCATAGATGTCTAACCACATACCTCTTCCTCAGGCTTCCTTGTCACCAATATTTTTAAAACCTGTTCTATCCAAGTCCCTGACCATACATCCAAACAATTGGCAAAATCCCATGAATCAATGTATAAATACATCTCTGGTCATTCCTCCTTCCAAGTAAAATTAACAACCAGGTGCACTACTTGAAGTTCTGCACACTGGGAAGATTATCCCTCATCTTTGTCCTTCAAGGATATCCCAGAATGGGGCTGAAATGCTGCTACTGTCCCCTTTTTGATGGTACCTTCATATTGTGCACAACCATCTAAAGCAGGACTGAGTTTTCTCTTCCTTGGTCAACAGATTGTAAGGGATTTCCCAAGAAGTCATAGTTGTTGACTGGGAAAGAGAACCTAATGTGGCAGGAGTAGTGGCTTTGGGTATTTGGAAAATTTCCTCATGTTACTTACTTGTGCCTTCTGGACCCACTTAAGCTTTATCTCATATATACCACTTCTACTTAATGAGTGAGTGCTACTGTGCATGCCCAATTTTATGGTTTGATGAGACAGACTTTACCCAGCTCATGGCAGGCAACTCAGTTCTCATGGTAACTTGATGGCCCATGGTTAAGCATTCAGTCTCTACTAAGCCCCAGTAGCAGGGATTTTCTCCAAAATCCTAAGGGTCTGCATTGTCATTCTCTTATAGGAGCCTCTCAAAGGTTCTAGATGGCATCTCAATTTGCCACTGACACTTTCAGTACCACTGGATATGCTGACTTATATAGACCAAGTGGCAGGGCATCTTTTACTGCAGCCTGGACCTGTTTTAGAGCCTCCTCTTTTTCCAGTACCCAATCAAACCTGGCAGCTTTTCTGGTCACTCAGTAAATAGGCCAGAGTAACACACCCAAGTAAATAGTGTGTTTTCTCAAAAATCCAAGCAGGCCACCTAAGCATTGTGCCTCTTTTTCAGTCATAGGAGCATTTGCCAGATGCAAAAGCTTATCATTAACTTTAGAAGGGATTTCTTATCATACCCCACAGCACTGGACAGCTATAAATTTTACCAAGGTGGAATTTTGTTGAATTTATCTCCCATCCTCTCTCACACAAATAACTCACCAATAAGTCTAGAGTAATTTCTACTTCTTGCTCACTAGGTCCAATTAAAATACAATGGAGTAGTGTGATGACTTGTGGGAGGGAAAGATGACCAAGGTTTCTGTGGATAATATTATAACATAGGGAATGAGAGATGGTATACTTCTGAGGTAGGACAGTGAAGACATATTGCTTGCCTTCTTAGCTGTAAACAATCTGTTTCTGATTGTCATTAATAATGACAATTGATTAAAAAATTGTTAGATCAATAGTTGCATACCTGGTACCAAGGAATGTGTTGATTTGTTCAAGCAATGATACAACATATGGAACAACAGATACAATTATAATCACCAGCTGGTTAAGTTTAAAATAATCCTCTATAATTGGCGAAGATCCTTTTTGTTTTCTACACAGGCCAAATAGGATAGTTGAATGGGGATATCATGGGAATCACCACTCCAGCATCCTTCAAGTCCTTAATGGTGGCACTAATCTTATACAATCCATCCAGAAATCCTGTACTGCATTTGATTTACTATTATGCTAGGTAAGTACAGTTCTAGTGGCTTCCATGTGATGCTTCCTACCAAAATAGCCCTCACTCCGTAAGTCAGGAAAACCATGTGGCGGTTCTGCCAGTTGCTGAGTATGTTTCTTCTAATGATGTATTTTGTTAATGAGAAAGTAACCACAAAATGGGTCCAGAGACCCACTGGACCCACTGTGTTACAGACCTGAGCTAATATTCCATTGATCACCTGACTTCTATATGCCCCTACTCTGACTTGTGATGTTTTGGGTCTCCTGTAATTAATGTCACCGCTGAGCCAGTGTCTAATAATCCCTGAAAGGTCTGATTATTTCATTTTCCCCAATGCACAGTTCCCTGGTTGAAGGGCCTTTCTGGCATCTCTACCTCAGGCAAAATCAGCCATCTTTAAGCACATGTTTCAGCCAACCACCTGAACAATGTGTTATAGCACTTTCTAATCCCTTTAGCTACAGCATTGAATCCAGAATCTATGTTTAGTGTGTCCATATCAATAAATTCAGCATGATCCAACTTTATATTCCTTTCATCATTATCTCACACCATTAATAGTCATTTGCACACATATCTCCCTGGTTTCTCTCTGTATACATTTGAAAAGTCATGTATTTCTTTAGGGATATAGTGTACTTCTTCATGGGTCACACTTTGATCATCATCTTTTGAGTCTTGTTATAGTTCTGGAAGGAAAGATGGTGGTGGGGTGGGTAAGAAGATATTTTAAAAGTGCCTTGTATACAATTACATCAGTGCATTCTGTTGCAATTTCATCTGGTAGACAGGATTAATCTCTTCAGGTGGCAGTTTGATGGAAGACTCCTTGGGGAAAACTTGATTTCTGTTAGCTGATTTCTTGGGGCAGACTAGAGGTTGGGTAGTTGTATCCTCAGGGCATAGTGGAGGTTGGGTGGTCATTTCCTCAGGGTAGGGAGGGGGATGTTTGGCTGTCTTTTCTCAGCAGATTATTATAGGTTCATCTGGCAAAGTCTTAGCTATATTTAGGGTTTCATTTTCCCCATTGCCATCATCATCAAACCATATTTATCTATGCCAATGTATCTCTATTGCCAATTTTTGCCATTGACTATCAGTGGTTGTTAATTATTGGAAACAGAGACATTAGTGTCCTTGAATCTAATCAGAGTAGACTGCCAATTGTAAAAATCCCAGAACCAATTCAGAAATAATATCCTGTTTCTCAAGAACCACTCCTGGTATAAAGCTATATTAGTTAGTGTTATCTAGAGATACAGAACTGACAGGAGACCTTTATAAATGTATGAGATTTTATCAAATTGTCTCACACAACCATAGGGATGCACAAGACCAAATTCTGTAGGGGTGGCTGGAATTCTGGGACCCTAACAAGTTCCTCAATGAGGTCCTCAGAAGGCTTTGGCTGCCTGAAATAGAGATGAAACCTCTCTCTTTGAATGCTAAAATAACTTCTCTTTTAAGGCCTTCAATTGTTGGGACGAAACATCACTCATTGCTGATGGTATTCTCTTCAGTTAATTTTTTATGTAATCAGCCACATATGCAGTCAAATCATTGACAATTAAATTCCGTGAAATGTCATTGCATCACAATTAGTCCAGCACTTTCTTGACCAAACTACTCGGCAACGTTACCTGGACAAGTTGACACATTAGCTTAACCAACACAGCTAACTATGAAGGTGACCTGCTAGGCTGGGCCTTATATTTGTCTGGATTTATGGCTCAGCTGGACTGTCAACATCCAGTTATCAATGTGTGTCATACTTAGCATTT
>JAQZBX010076765.1:0-14385 GCA_029593785.1 Cabassous unicinctus | reverse complement strand
ATTCATCATCTTAAACATTTTAGAAAAATTGTATTATTCCAAAAAAGAAAGACTCCAAACTCCTTAGCATTCCTTCCTCAAACCTACATAACAACTAATCTCCTTTCATCTTTATCAATTGATTTATATTTACATTTTATATAAATGGAATCATACAATATGTAGTACTCTGTACCTTGTATCCTGCACTTAGTATAATGCGTTTTGTTTTTTTTTGTCTGATATTAACATTGTGTAGTATTAACTTACATTTGTTCATCTTCAAGGAAAAATGGCCTTATATATGCAAATCTACCCATATTCATATTTTTCATCATATTTCACATAATATATTTAGATCATAATAGGGCAATCATACAGTATTTGTTCTTTTGTGTTTTGCTTGCTTCACTCAAAATAATGTCCTCCAGGTTCATCCATATTGTCATTTGTTTCACAAATTCATTTCTTCTTACCACTGCATAATATTCCATTGTGTGTATACTCCACAATTTTTTTTTTCATTCACCAGTTGATGGACACCGGGGTTGTTTCCAACTTCTGGCTATCTTGAATAATGCTGCTATAAATTTTGGTGTGCAGATATCTGCTGGTGTTACTTCTCTCAGTTCTTCTGGGTATAAACCTAGCAATTGTATTGCCGGGTCCCATGGCAAGTCTATATTCAGTTTATTAGGATCTGCCAAACAGTCTTCCACAGTGGCTGAAACATTCTACATTCCCACCAACAGTGAGTAAGTGTTCCTATCTCTCTATATCCTCTCCAACATTTCCAGTTTTCTGACTTTTTATTAGCGACCAGTCTAATAGTTGTAAAGTGATATCTCATTGTAGTTTTGATTCACATTTCCCTAATTGCTAGTAATGTTGAATATTTTTTTTCATGTGTTTCTTCGCCATTTGTTTTTCTTCTTTGGGCAGTTGTCTTTTCAACTCATTTGCCCATTTTTTAATCAATACTTTGTCTTTTTATTGTTGAGTTGTATGTTCTTCTTATATATCATGGATATTAAACCCTTATCAGATATATGATTGCCAAATATTTTCTCCCGTTGAGTCAGCTGTCTCTTCACCCTTTTGACCAAGTCCTTTGATGTGCAAAAGTGTTGAATTTTGAGGAGGTCCCATTTATCTAGTTTTCCTTTTGTTACTCGTGCTTTGGGCATAAGGTTTAAGAAACGTTTGCCTACCACAAGCTCTTGAAGGTATTTTCCTACATTTTCTTCTAAGAGTTTTATGGTTGTTGTTTTTATATTTAAGTCCTTGATCCATTTTGAGTTAATTTTTTTATAAGGTATGAGATAGGGTTCCTCTTTCTTTCTTTTGGATATGGCTATGCAGTTCTCCAGCACCATTTGATTAATAGACTGCTCTGGCCCACCTGTAATAGAGTCTGCTCTAATATTATTTTGAATTTTTTCACTCATTGATTGTAAAAGGTGTTTTGTTTAATTTCCATATATTTTTGAATTTTACAGTTTTTATTTTGTTATTGCTTTTTAATTTCATTGCATTAGGTGGGAAAATTTATGATTTCAATATTCTTAAAAGTATTGTACTTTGTTTAGTGGACTAATATATAGTCTATCTTGGAGAATATTCCACATGAAATTGATTAGAATGCTTATGCTTATACTTTGGAGCAGAGTGTGCTATATATGTTGATTAGGGCTACATGGTTTATAGTGATATTTAAGTCCTCTATTTCCTTATTATTCTATGTCTAATTGTTCTATATATTAATAGGAGGGGGTATTGGTGTCTTCATGTCTTACTATAGAATGGTCTATTACTATATTCAGTTCTGTCAATATTTGCTTCATGTATTTTGGGGCTTTATTGTCATGTTCACATAAGTTTATAACTGTCATATTGTCTTGATGAATTGATGTTTTATTATAATATAATGTCCTACTTATTCTGTCATATTTTTGTCTTAAAGTTTAATTTGTAAGACAGTAATTTATTCATTCCATATCTTTTTCTGTTACCATTTGTGTGCTATGTTTTTATATCATGTAAGAATTAAAAGTATCTGCAAACACAAAATCCAGTATTAATCACTTACATATGTACCTATATATTTACTGATATTTTTAATTTTTGTATGGTTTCTAAGTACTGCCTTTAAGTCTAAGTGAATCCCTTTATCGTTTCTTGTAGAACAGGTCTACTAACAATGAACACTTTCAGCTTTTGTTTCTCTAGGAATGTCTTAATTATCGTTCATTGTTCGAAGGATAGTATAGGCAAATATAATTTTTCGTTGATAATTTTCTTCTTTCAGCACCTTAAATATGATATACCAGTGCCTTCTATCATCCAAGGTTCCTGAAGAGAATTTAATTTTCATTCTTATTGAGGAGCACTTTTATGTGACAAGTAGATCATTTACAGGTGCTTTCATGATTCTCTCATTGCCTTTATCTTTTGAAAGTTTGATTATAATGTGCAATAGAGTGGATTTATTTGAGTTTATCCTAGTTAGAATTCATTGCCCTTCTTGGAGGTATAGATTCATGTTTTTCATTAAATTTGAGAAGATTTTGTCCATTATTTCCTCAAATATAATTTCTGTCCTATTCTCTCTCTCTTTCCTCTTTCTCTCTCTCTGTAATTCCCATTAGGCAAATGTTGGGACATTTTAAAATTTCTCACAATCTCTTAGGCTCTGTTATTTTTTTCTCTTTCTACTCCTCAGGCTGGATAATCCCAAATGACCATTTTTAACTTGAATGCTTCCTTCTGCTTCCTGAAATCATTTGTTGAATCTTTCTTGAGAATTCTTCTTGTCATTTTTATACTATCAATTACAAAATTTCTGTTTAGATATATTTTAAAAAATAATTTCTACCTCTACTCTTATCTCTGTTTTGTGATAAGAGTACACACTTTTCTTTTTGACCATATACAAAACAGCTGTTTTAAAATCTCTCTCTAGTTATATCAACCTGTGGGATTCCTAATGTTTCTATGCTCTTCTCTATTTTTCCTGTACATGGGATATACATTTCTGTGTCTTCCATATTTCATAAATTTCTATTGAAAACTGGGTAAAATATTATAGTGTGCTATATCTGGAAACAGACTCTCTCCTCTCTGCAGGGCTTGCTGTTGCTGCTTGTGGGTTTAGTTGTTTCTTATCGACCTTTCTAATTTTTTTTAACAAAGACTGTATTCTTAGTTGTATGTAGTCCCTGAAGGCTTTATTCATTAGCTTTGTGGTTTGCTAGTGATCCGACAATGATTTGATTAAATGCTTGTAGCAAAAAAGATATGGTTTCATTCCATGTTGTGTGTTAGGACACTCTTTGAATGCTTAGTCAGGTTCTTTACAATTGTGCATTTTCTTCCTGATTGCAGATTGTAAACATCAGGTAATGATAAAAGCTTAGAGTCTTCTCAGGACCTTTCTCAGCATGCACTATCTCAGAAGATGCATGTGGACTTCTAGATTACCTGTTACACAGAAAGCTTTTCAAATACTTTATTTCCCAATGTATATCCTTCCATAGCCTCTTTTTTTTCCCCATAGCCTCTTACATATAAGATTTTTAAGTCTCTCTTGCTTTCCTCAACTGTCGTTACTTGTTTTAGGCAGCTGCAGACACTATATTTGCCTTTATTTCTTTAAGAAAGCCAACCGGCAATTGCTTCCTGGATTAAGACATTTCCAAGACATTATTAATGAAGGCAATCACCAGAGTCAATTCCTCAGATAGCCATCAGACAAGTCAAGACACATACCCACAATTTTTTAAGATAATGGTGCATTTGTTTCCAGTAAACTACGAAGGTGGGCCACAAATTCACATGGTTGCTGCTTAGATGGGAGAACTGGTTTCTGTGTATGTTAAAATTGCACAGTTCTCTGAATATATTTTATGAGCTTCCTTCATCATTAAGCTTTACTCTGGCTGTGATATATTCTTTCGTCAATATTTTTTATTAGAGAAGTTATACGTTTACAGAAAAATCATGCAGACATGCAAAGACCTAAAATCCCATAATTATTAAAATTTTGCATAAGTGTAGTACTTTATTATAATTGGTGAAAGAATATTATTATAATTGTGCTGATAATTATACTCCACAGTTTCCCTGAGGTTGCACTGTTTGTGTTGTAAAGTCTTACGGGATTTTAAAAATTTTATTCAGGTTACATATTAAACTTAAAATTTCCCCTTTCATCACATTCATATACATAATTCAATGTTGATAATTACAATCACAGTATACTGCTATCATCACTGCCACCCATAATCAAAACTTTCCTGACAACAAAAGGGAAATTCTGTACCAATTAAGCATTAATTCCCCAGTCCCTATACCTACCACAGCACTTGGAAACTGTTTTCTAGCTTTGGAGCCTATGAAATTGCTTATTCTAATAATTTAATTTCAGTGATCAATATTTGCATTTAAATGGCTGTCTTATTCACATAATATGATGTCTTCAAGATCCACCTATATTGTTGCAGAAATGGATTCCTTTTCTATGGGTGAATAGTTTTACTTTGTATGCTTTTTTAATTTCCTATGCTGCTCAAGCAAATATCATGGAATGGATTGGCTTAAACAAAGGAAATATATTAGCTTACCGTTTAAGGCTGGGAAAGGTCCAAATCAAAACATCATCAAGGCAATGTTTTCTTCATGAAGACCAGCATTCTTGGGCTGCCTGCTGGCAATCTTGGCTCTTCTGTCACATGGCAAGGCACATGGCAGTATCTGCTAGTCACTCCCTTCTCTTCCAGGTTTTGGTAATTTCAGCTTTTCTTCCATGGCTTTTTCTCTCTGTATTTGTTCCATTTATAAAGGACTCCAGTAATAGGATTAAGACCCATCCTGAATAAGGTGAGTAATACCTTAAGTGATGTAGTCTTATGAAAAGGTCCTACTTTTTTGTAGGTGTAGGGTTTACACCTACAGGAATGGGTTAGATTTAAGAACATATCTCTCTGAGTTAAATATAACATCAAAATACCACACACCATCATCTGGACTCCAAAAAGGCATGCTCTTTCTACATGCTTTTTGCATTCATTCCTTCACAATATCTAAAAATCATCAAATCATTTCAGATTCTCACCAAAATCACTTGTAGGTGTGATCTATTCTGGAATGTATTTCCCCTCTGTGCATCTGTGAAACCTAGAGAACAAGTTAACTGCTTTCAATATACAATGGAAGGACAGGCATAGGAGAAACATTCACATTCGCATAGGAAAAACTGGAAGGTATACAAGGATCACAGGTCTCAAATCATTCCAAAACCTAGCAAGACATACCCCCTTAGATTTCAAGATTTGAGAGTTATTTATAGACTGACATTTTGTCCTCTGGGCCTGATAGAGTAGTTTGTCCACCCTTTCCAAAAGCTTGCACAAACACTTGCTCTCCCTGAACAATGGGGTGAGGTTCCACCCTCTCCAAGCTATGTGCTGACAGTCAGAATCTCTTCAATCCCCAGGACACAGGCGCAACCCTTTCAGAACACTGGGGTGGTGGCCTGACTCTCCAAAATCCCCAGGGCACAGACTCAGCTCTGTCAATTACTGGGGTGGTGGCCAGACTCTCTGCAGTCCCTGGAGTGTATGATCCATACTCTCTGAAGACTAGAGTGGCAGCCCTCTTCCTGCAATGGCTGGAAGGCTTGCCCTGTCCAAGCACTGTCATAAACTCACACTTTTCACACACATGTGTGGGCCTAATTTATTGGTCCAGGAATATGTTTTCAGTCCAGTCCTCAGCTTCCACTGTTTTGTGCTTGATTTTTCCTTTAATCTGCTCCTTTTCTGTTCCTTTTAATTCAGGTAGGCAGTGGTTCCATTCATACAGATGTTGCAAAAATCTTTTTGGTTTGCAGTTTGTACACAGTGATCCAAACCATCAAACCAAAGAACATTCCACAGATCATTCCTGGATAACTGCATCTCCAAATCTGACTCGCACTGAAATGGCTGAATGGATTAATTTTCAGGTAAACCCTCACAGAGAGCCCTACTCTCTGGTGACTTGCTTTTGGAAAGCTCAGAATTTTCAAAACCATCAATTTCTGGTTTCTTTTTGACCAGGAATTCAGTTCTAAGCTTATCCCTTTCTTCTCACCTGTTACTATAAACAGCAATGAGAATATTTAGCTTGGAAATCAACTCAGCTAAATGTCAAAGTTCATCACTCTAAAACTTCACCTTCCATCCGACATCAGATCTCAATTTTTCCAAATTCTCTTTCATTTTAAAACAAAGATTGATTTTCCTCTACTTTCTAGTAAAAAAGTCAGCATGTTCTTAGCCTGACCTCATCAAATGTAACTTTAGCATCCATATTTCTACTAACAGTCTCTTCAAGAAAACTAGGCCTCTTCTATAAAGCACCACACAATTATGCCAGCATCTATACACTTACCCTATTCTAAAGCAGTTTCTAACTTTTTGTTATTTGCAATAGCAGCACCCCACTCCCCCTATGCCAAAGTCTGTTTTAGTTTCCTAGACTGCTCAAGCAAATATCATGAAACGGGTTGAGTTAATCAAAGAGAATTTATTAGCTTACAGTTTTGAAGCTGAGAAAATGTCCAAATCAAGGCATCAACAAGGCCTTATGGCTTATGATTTTGGGCAATTTTTCATGTACTTTTTGGCCATTTATATATCTATTTTGAAGAAATGTTGATTCAAGTCCTTTGTCTATTCTTTTTTTAAATTGAGTTGTCTTTTTATGTTTATGCTCTAGAATTTCTTTATCTATTCTGGAAATTAAACTTTTACTGGACACTTGGTTTCCAAATATTTTCTCCCATTCTTTAGGTTGAACTTTTGTTTTTCTTTTGGTATCTTTTGATGAACTAAAGTTTTTAATTTTTATGTCTCATTCACTTACTCTTCTGTATGTAACTCATGCTTTTGGTGTAAGTCTAAGATACCACTGTTTATCACAGGGTCCTGAAGATACTTTGCTATGTTTTCTTCTAGGATTTTGTCAGTTAAAGCAAAAGACATGAAAAGAAATGTCTAGCCACTCAAATACAGGTGTCTGGGTTGCCAGCCAAAGCACAAATCACACAGGCTCTGGTGGAAAGATGTTTTACTCACATAGAGAAGAGAGAGAAAAAGTTCAGCTTCACTAGTGGACACTGATTTTCCATATTCAGTAGGTTTCAGTCAGTGACTGAGGCAGGCACATGTTCTACATGCAACATCCTTCTCTTGTGTTCATGAGTGAAGGAATGCCACTACTTCCCCAGCAGGGACAGATAAACCACCAGAATATGAACAGTATGTCATTAAACATGCCTACCAAAATCACAGTTTCCAGTGAATCTTTACAGATGCTCAGGAAAATAGGTTAAGGAATGTACTGGCAGTCATCTTATCCACTAGGGGTTTGTGTTTTATCTACCAGGTGGACACATCTGGTCTAGAGCACATGCTGTATTTGTAGTCCCCAGAGAAAGGTGGCAGGACACACTAGGAATGACCCCTACCAGCGTCTACCTCCTGACTTTTCTTGGGACCCCTAGACAAAAAAATATTTTGATACACTTATCACAATTTTGGATGGTGAGCTGTATGTCTGGGGCATGGTACACAACTGGGATAGATATCATTTTTGTGTACCATTTTCCTAAAATATTTAGGTGAATGTTGAGGAGGGCGTTTAATGTCATACTCCCATTATGGTGGGCAGGCCTGCTAAAATTTCTCTCTCTGTATTAAAAACATGAATTATGCTGGGAGAGGAGGGATTGCAACCAGTTACCTCACCCTTGCTTAGCCCAAAGTATTTGAGTAGGTTGAAGGGCTGTATTTCTCCAATTTTGTGGAGGATTTTAACTGCATTTTTTATATCCTCTATGTTATCCACAACATGACTAGAGTCATTTATATAAAAGCAGCATTTTTCTCCTAACATAGCAAATGTACCCCCAGCTTGTGGTGTCAGAATGTCCAGCACTCTGCAGTTCTGAAAGGCAATCACTGTTGCATTGTGTACCTTGTGTTGAAACAGTCCCAGTGAAACAAACCACAATATTTGGTACAGTAAAACAAACCACAATATTTGGTTATAAAGTCATTAAGAATCTCTCCCAGATAGGACAAAATTTTTTTGTTTGTTTTGTTTTGTTTTGTTTTGTTTGGGTACCAGGGGCCAGGGATTGAACCTAGGACCTTGTATCTGGGAAGCTACTGCTCAATCACTGAGCCACATTGGCTTCCTGGAGTTGTTTTTTTCACTTGTTTTGCTTGTTGTGTTTTTTGTTTTTTCTGGAAGCACTGAGAACCAAACCCATGTGGGAAGTGGGAGCCCAACTGCCTGAGCCACATCACTCCCCGTTTTTTAAATATAGAGATAGAATTTCTCCTCCAAGGTTGGAACACTTCCTATAGGGATCTCTTGGCCTTCAAAAAACATGTCTCCCACATCCAAAGGAGTTGATCATACTTGTCTATACAGTGGTTCCTTTGTGACGTTAGATCATACATCCAGTAGACTGCTGTGGTCTACCATGTTGAGAGGTTGGATGGAAGAATGTGGAGAAACAGCTTGCCATTTCCATTAAAATGATAATTGAACCAGTGATGTGTCTGGTTGGTGCATCTCCAGTTCTTTGGAATTCCCTGGACAACTAACAAATGATGATGATCGACCAGCCCCACCCTAAAAGCAAGGAGTATTTAACTGCAAGCAAAACAATTATATTCTTCTGCCTGATAACATCTATATCCCTTCTCAGCCTGAAACTGTCTAATTAGAAATTCTGCCATATCCCTCAAGCTTGAGAAATGAACAAAAATAAGGGGGGAGCGTAACCGCTCAATAAGTGGAGTTATTATAATTTTAGTTATTATTTTGAGTTAACTGAATAATTTGTAACACTGATATGAATAATAAATAATAATTTTAAAATGAGGGAAAGAATAAAATATTCTCAGGAAAACAAAAGCTGAGGGTCATCAATGCCGATAGGAATTCTTCAGAATGAAAGGTAAACAAACTAGACTGTGGTTCAAAGTGGCATAAAGAAATAAAGAAATAAATGCCAGTATTATTGTAGTGTATTGATTAGTATGTAACTTCACAGCTTACTTCTTACAAGTGAAAATGCAAATGAATAAAAAGTAATGATATATTTTTGGTTTAAGTCGTAAAATGTGCAAAGATATAAGTAGTAACAAATACAAAAAAGGTGGGAGGTCAGAGGGGTATATGAAAAGTATATATGTATGTTATCATAGTTAGGACAAAGAAGATATTTATATACTGATAAAGTGGTCAATTTAAGAAGACGTGACAACTATAAAATATATATGCACATAAGGGCAGAACTAAAAATATATGAATAAAATATTGAAAGATTCGAAGGGAGAAATAGTTGGTTCTCCACTAATATTAGAAGATTTCAATACACTACTTTCAATAATGGATAGAACTTTTAGGAAATATATCAAAAAGGATATAGAAGACTTGAACAATACCAACTGTATCTAACAGACATATACAGAACAGTTTATCCAACAGCAGCAAAATACACATTCTTCTCTAGTGTAGAAGAGATAGCGCAAAATCATCTCCATTGATTTAGAAAAGTCATTTGACAAAACTCAGCACACTCTTTTAATAAAAACATTTAGAAAACTAGGAATGGAATGAAAAATCCTCAACACAAAAAGGACCTGTATTAGAAACCTAAACCTAACATCAAACTCAAATGTGAAAGATGAAATGTTTCCCTCTAAGAGTAGGAAAATCACAAGGATGCCCATCCAACATTTATTCAACATTGTACTGGAAGTTCTTGCCACTGCAATAAGGCAAGAGAAAATGCATCCAAATTAGAAAAGAAGAAATAAAAGTTTCATTATTTGAGGGTGAAATTATATTATATTCAGAAAATTCTGAAAAATTCACAATAAAGCTACTTGAGATAATAAAAATATCAGATAATTGGAGGGGGCCAAGCTCAATAGCAAAAAATCAGTAGTGTTTCCATGCAGAAGTAATAAGCATTCTGAAGTGGTAATAAATTCAAAAATTCTACTTATAATAGTAAGGAAAAATATATATAAGTATAAAACTAACCAAGTATGTAAAGCTTTTATGCACAGAAAACCACAGAGCATTTCTAGAAGAAATAAAAAAGATCTAACAGAATGGAAAGACATTCATGTTCATGGATGAGAATAATAAATATTACGATATCAATTCTATCCAAAGCATTTTACATATTCAACCCAATCCCAATCAAATTCTAATGACATTCTTTGCAGAAATGGCAAAGTCAATCATAAAATTTACAGGAGAGGTTAGGGTCTCTGAGTCACTGAAATTATCTTGGAAAAGAAGAATGAAGAAGGAAGCCTGACACTTACTGATTTTAAAATGTATTTCAAAGTTTTAGTAATCAAAATAATATGGTAATAGTGCAAAGACAGATATATAGACCCATGCACGTGAATTAAGAATTCAGAAATATTCTCTCACATCTATGGCTAATTGACTGTCAAGTCCATTCAATAGGTTATGATTATTCTCTTTAAACAACGATATTGTGAAAACTGAATATATATATTCAAAAGAATGAAGGTGGGCCTCTACCTCATAATACATACAAAAAAAAATCATAACTCAAAATAGATCAAATGCCAAATAGAAGAAACAAAACTCAATTTCCTAGAGGAAAACATAGTGAAGAATATTCAGTACTTTGTGGTAAGCAATATTTTCTTAGACTTCACACCAAAAGTATGAACATCAAAAGAAAATTAGTAGAAAAATAGACTTCATTGAAATTAATACTTGTGAATGAAAGAACTTCATTAGAAAAGTAAACAAACAATGTATAAAATAGGAGAAAATATTTGGAAATGACATATCCAATAAGGGTTTAATTTCTAGAATATATAGTGAAATTCTGTAGGTCAACAACAAAAAGACAAACCATTTTAAAAATGGACAAAAACTCTTAGACATTTCTCTTAAAATATATACAAATAACCAAACAGTACATGGAAAGATATTCAACATCATCAGCCATTAGGGAAATTCAAATCCACTAGAATGCCAATTATTTTTAAAAAATTTCTTCTTGTGCTGCAGAGTACATAAAGAAATCAGAACACTCATTTATTGTTGATGAAATGTAAAATAGTGTCACCACTGTGGGAAATAATTTGGCAGGTCCTCAGAAATTTATGAAAAGAATAATCATATGACCAGGAAATCCCATCTATTGGTATATACCCACAATATTTAGTAGCAGAATTTAAACGGGTATTTAGACATGAATGCTGTGACAGCATTGTCAACAAACACCAAAGATAGAAGTCACCCAAGTGTCCATCAACAAATGATAAACACATGTGGTATGTACATACAATGGAATATTATTCACCCATAAAAAAGAATGAAGTTCTGATACATGCAACCATATGGATGAAATGAATATTGAAGAAATATTTTGTGAAAAATAAACCAGACACAAAAAGACAAATATTTTTTCATATCATTGATATGTAATTATTAGAATAAGCAGTTTCATAGAATCAGAATATAGAATTCAGGTTACCTAGAGTCAGGATGGCAATGAGTAATGGAGAATTAATGCTTAATCCATACATGATTTTTGTTTGGGTGATGGAAATGTTGTGGCAATGGTTGGGATTGATGGTAGCAATTCATTGTGAATGAAATTAGCATCACTAAGTTTACATTTGAATGTGTTTAAAAGGGGAAATATTAAAATGTATATGTTAATAGATTAATTTGTTTAAAAATGCAAACGTCTGTACAAAGCAGAAAATGAACTCTAAGTTAAAATATGGGATCTAATTAATACAATTACGAAAATATTCTTTCATCACTTTTAGCAACGTTTCTATGCTAGTGCAAATTACTATTAAAAGGAGGGTATTTTAGGACACTGCAATTCTGCATGAATATTTTGTAGAACTTTTAAAATATATATATTTAAAAAATAGCATACAATACCAGGGCAATGATTAATGAAGAATTAATCAAGAAGAAGGAAACTGATAAATTTAGTTAGAGAATTGTAGCATATTAAATTACCCAAAAATTATTCCATACATCCACCCTAACAACAGCCATGTGGATTGATGGCACATGTTCCTGGTATATGGGGAAAAATTTAGACATTGACTAAAAGAATTGTGAGTATGTCCTTTGACCTGTCTGGTGGCTTCCTTAGGAATTGACTCTGGTGGTTGCCTAAGAATCTCATGCCTTAGAAATTTCTCAAAGCTCTAGAGAATGCCTCCTGGTTGACATTTTTTTAAAATACCAAATGAAAATATAGTGATTGAAGCTGCCTAAGCAATGAATGATAGATAGGAAAGCAGCAGAGAGACTGAACAATCTGATAAGGAAGAGGCTATGGTGGGTTATACATGGGGAAATAAATTCTTTGAAAAGGCCTTTTGTATAACAGGCAATCTAAAAGACCACATGCATGTACAAGGATAAATGCATTCTCAGAAAAGACAAGAGAAGACTTTTGTCTCTGTCTGATGTTTAGGCTCTGCCCAGTCAATTAGGGAGAGATAAGCAGAGCTGTAAAGAGCCTGGCTAAGTGTTCAAAGAGTGTCCCAACACAGAGTAAGGAATGGAACAGTACTTTTTTTTGCTGCTCACTTTTAACAAGTTGCTCTCATATCACAAGCAAAACACAAAGCTAATGGAATAGAGACTTGAGTGACCACTTACAACAAAGAATATAGTATTTACAAAAAAGATAGTAACTCAAAAATAACCAAATGCAGCAAAAACAAAGAGGAAAAACAAATGCCAAGGAGAGGAGAGAATATAATTTCCAGTGACACCACATTATATTATTCAAAATGTCCAGTTTTCAATTAAAAATTATAGTCATGAAAAGATGTAAAAAGTATGTCCCATTTTCTGCAAAAGAAAGAATATATAAAATCTGCTCCTGAAGAAGCTCGTTTATTGATATATCTAGCAAAAGTCTTTAAAACAACTGTTTATATACTGTCAAAGAGTAAAATGAAAATATGGACAAAGAACTATAGGAAATCAGGAAAATGATGTCTGGAAAATAGGGACTAATAAAGATGTAGAAATTATAAAGGAAGTTTTTATAAATTCTACGGTGTATGATACAATACTGATAGGAAAAATTCACTAAAAAGATTCAAGAGAAGATTTCAGCAAACAGAAGAAAGAATCGATGAACTAATAACTTGGTCAATTAAGATGATCTCATTTGGGAAGCAGAGAGAAAATGAAATACAGAAAAATCAAGAGAGCCTAAGAGATTATGAGACATCTTTAAGTGTCTGAACATATGCATAATGGGAGTGACAGAGAGGAAAGAGAGACGGGAACAAAAAGTATATTTAAAGAATTAATGATGAAAAAGTTCCTAAATCACAGAAATTAAAACTAGACATTACAACCATTTGAATATATACACAAAAATCCTTAACAAAATACTCGGAAACCCAATACAGAATTATATTTAAATAATTGTACAACGTGATTAACTGGGATTCATCAGTCATGAAAGGGTGATTCAAATTTGAAAATCAATCAGTACAATACACCATTTTAATTGAATGAAAGAAAAGAAACATCATTATCAACTCATTTATTTGGAAAAGAATTTGAAAATGTCTAACTCTTTTTTCTTATTAAAAATTTTCAAGAAACTTGGACATAGGGAAATTATTTCAATGTGATAAAGGGAATCTACAAAATCCCCAAAACTAAAACATACTTAATAGTGAAAGCCTGAACACCTTACTAATAAAATCAGGAACAATATAGGATGTCTGTTCTCACTACTATTCAGCATTTTACTGGAAATGCTAACTGAGGGCATTAGAGAAGAAAAAGAAAGAAAAAGCATTCAAATATGAAAGGAATAAATAAAAGTATTTCTATGTACAGGTGACATGATCTCATTTATGGCAAATCCTATAGAATCCATACATTAAATTTATACACACAAACATAATTGTAAGAGATAATTAGCAGACTCTTCTGGGAAAATTTTGTCAAAATAGGTAGGCAAAGTCTGACCCTCTCACAAAGATAAGTGGAAAGAAATCAGGGACCTATGTAAAGGAGCTGCTTTGGATATATATAGAATGAGAGGGTGTTCTGGTTATCTAGGAAGGTACTGGAAAGATGAAGAAGCCAAGGGAAAACTGAAACATAGACAACAGCCAGGAAATAGAATAAGAGGAAAGAAGTGTCAAAGGGAAACCTTACCACACACGCAAAACCAACAAAATAAAACCCTAGAGTGGAAAGAGAAGCTAACCAATCTAATAAACCCTTCAAGACAAACAGAAGCCTAAACACCAAAAAAAAAAAAAAAAAAAAAAAAAAAAAAAA
>JAQZBX010076764.1:0-14384 GCA_029593785.1 Cabassous unicinctus | reverse complement strand
AAAAAATTAAAGCATGGGAGCAGATGTGGCTCAAACAGTTGGATGCCTGCCTCTCACATGGGAGATCACAGGTTCGGTTCCCAGTGCCTCCTAAAGAAGACAAGCAGACACAATAAGCTGATGTGATGAGCTGATGCAATGAGCTGATGAACAAGCAGACACAATGAGCAAGGAGCGGATGTGGCTCAAGCAGTTGGGCACCCACCTCCCACATGGGAATTCCTGGGTTCAGTTCCCAGTGCCTACTAAAGATGACAAGCAGAGCCAACAAGCAGACACAAAGAGCAGAGACAATGAGCAGAGACAACAAGCAGACAATGACGAGATACAGTGAGCAGACAATGAGCAGACAGACAAGGGAGCCATCTGGGGATGGGGAGGAAAAAATTTTAAAAAATTAAAGCATATCCTCTTTTTGCTGCAACAAACCAAACCCCATTTCAGAACAGCTTATGTCAAAGTTATGACTGATTATAAGTAGGAGGCCAGCATCAGGTAAGAATGCCTCCATGGGCTGAACTATGCCATCAGCTTCCAGTCTCTTTCTCCATAGTTCCCTACATTTTCCCTTGTGTGTTTTGTTCATCTGCAGGTAGATGGGTAAGATGGCACTAATATTCCGTGATCACCTTCTCCCTACATAACAGCCCACAGCAAAGGAGCTTCTTACTCCAGATATCTGTATTTCAGTCTAGTGAGGAATCTGATTGGCCCTGCTTGAGGTCACACACACACCTGCAATTTTCTCACTATTGACAAGAACACAGCAGAGTATGATAGGTCTGGAAGACTTGTGCACCAGCCCTGAGCAAGGAGTTGGAGGACAGCAGAATTGTAGCACACTAAGTTTTATATTGGACAGTCCCATCGGTACAAAATGGAATGAGAGGCAGTTTCCCTGAAGATATAGCGGTGCTTCTTAAAGGTACATAATGGCTCAATTGATAACTATTTAGAAGAACAGATACCCAAAGTCCAATGAATGTCTATGGATGATATTAGAACATTTTGATTGTCCTCAAAATAAAAAAATAATGCTTTTCAGGTTTAGTTTATTTTTTTTCCAGACTTGCTTGTGTCCAAAAAAAATGTCTTAAGTGTATTTGCTATTGACCTATAAGAAAAATGGAAAATACGATCTTGATCTATAATTTTACCCAAAACCGTTAGGTATCATGGTACATTATAAATGAGCACATGTATTCCTAATATTAATAAACATCAACCACATCATTTTCCAAAGTCACATAAAAAACTTTAAGAAAGTACATGACACTCAAATAGTAAACATGAGAAAGGCAGAAGTTAGAATGATTTGTGTGGGAAGAACTGCAGATTCTGCATATAAGATAGGCTCATTTAACAACATGCCATTCTACATGCCCCAAAGGATATGGGCAAAAGTTAAGAAATTTCACTTTAAATCTATTGTGAATATGGGCCAATTACCAGAAGCAAATGAGATGTAAATTTTTCCACCAATAAAGCAGTTTTAAATGTTGTTCACTTTACATTATTAGGTATCTTAAGGATAAAAATGATTTTTCTAAATCTAGAAAAATTTTTTAAAAGTTTCATGAACTCAAACACATTTATAATATAATAAAGTATTTCAAGGACACAAGAAACACAGTAGTTAAAATACAATTCCAATGAGATCTACATTTAATGTAGACGAACCAAGCATCTAGACCAAGTCTAATATCCCTGCTGTGAACTATAAAATAACAGGGTTCATTTTTCTGTGTGTAGTTTGTGGAGCCAAGCTTCAAAGCCCCATTTAAGCCACATCACTTCAGTCACGCACCATGTATTTCTTTAATGAAGAGAAGCACTTTTAAGTTTCTTTAATCATTTGCATCTTTAGAGATGCTGGGAATTATGTTTTTACTGCAACATTTGAGTTATAATATTCTCCTGTGCTAATAATCCTACATATGGTTTAAAGTTATTATTTTGATTCCACTTATATATTTACTTCAGGCAATATATAAATGGAAAGGGGAAAGAGTTATATTTACATGAGAACACTCAGGTCTTATGAGGAAGAAGTGACATGAAAGATCAAATTAGCTGTAAGCATTAATCATTTATTTTATTGCAATGCCTACTATGTGCCAATTCCTTTACACTAACCGAAAATAGTACCAGCCTCAAAACCTGAAATGAGTGTATTATTATTACTACTAATATATAGATGTGGAGTTATTAAATAGCAGAGTGGAGCCCAAATCCAGAAGTGACTCTATAGGTCCACTCTGTGTAGGAAAACAACATTCTTAGCAGAACCCTGAGGACCTGGTCCACATATGGTGGTGGAAGCTTACTCATGAAAGAAATGAGTTGCTCTGAGACCATCAAAGGGTTCTAATAGTCTTCTTGATCTCGTAGACTGGAAGTGGAACATCTGGACAAGAGCAGGGAATGGGACCTTGGAAAACAAGAGCAAGGCACAGTGACAAGTGTTTCCAGCAGGAGTGGGCTGTTGGAAACCATCTTCTCTATAACACATAACTTTGTAATGCTATCCCTGCCTCCCACCACTTTATTCTCTATTCTGCAGCCAAATGTATCATCCTAAAAATGCAAACCTGGTTATATCATTTCCTGGCTTAAAATCTTCCATCAAATTCCACACATTTGAAATGGCATATAAAGCCTTTCATTTTATGGTTGCCCTCTGCCTAACTTGCCAGCCTCATCTCATTCGTTTTTCACTCCCCACGATGATTCGTAAGTTCCATTGCCCTATTATCATTTAATTTTCATTTTAGTTATCCCAATTCTTGCCACTCAGGCTTTTGAATATGCTGTATCTTCAGTTTAAAACCAGTTCTTTTCACCACCAAATTACTTCCCTTCCCCTGCACAATTTGCTCTGTAAACATCTACTCAATTTTCATTTCCCAACTTGGATATGAGTTTGAGTCAGTGGCTCTCCATTACCTAGAGACTTGGATAGGCACAGCTTCTCGGTAGATTGAATCTCCCACAAAGACATGTTCAAGTGCTAAGCCCCAGCCCCCTGAGTATGGACTCATTTGGATATGGGACCTTTGAAGATCCTATTAAATCACGCCAAACTGAATCAGGGTGAGCCTTAATCCAATGTTACTGGAGTCCTTATAAACAATGGAAATTTTCACATGGTAGTAGAAGCCAGGGGAGGTGAAAGAAGGAAATAGATTGCTATGTGACAAAAGCCCAGATTGCTGGCAAGTCACCACCAGAAAGCTACAAGCTTCAGAGAAAGCATGGCCTGCCAACACCTGGATTTTGGACTTTGAGCCTCCAGAACTGTGTGACAATAAATTCCTGTTGTTTAAGCCAATCAATCTGGGAGTATTTGTTATAGTAGCCCCAGCAAGCCAAGATAACTTCCAAATGCTCCAAAATATCCTGTGCTTCTCCCATGACAGACATCTTCACATTGTACTGTAATTCCAGCTGTAATTGTCTTCATTAAACTGTGGGCTGTGGAGGGCAGGAACCCAGCTTGTTCTTCTCATCACTGTGCTCCTGGTATCTAGATATCTAGCACAGCGCTTGGCACATGGTAGTCATTCGATTTTTAATTGAAATTTAACTCACACACATACTCACAGACATACCTACTCTCTCTAGGGAACAGTATCACAGGGCTACAGATATTTTAAATTGCATGATCCCTCACTTCCAGCTTGTATGTGGGAGAACACTGCTACCCAAAAATCTCAAATAATTTACCTTATATCATATGTTTTCTTAGTGCTTAGGGAGTGTAAATCTCATTCCATAGATTAAGATATGCAAAAAAATCATTGTTTTATTTTCTAAAAGTTAATTTAATATCAACTTAAATATAAATCACCCTACTGTGCAGATCACTCAATCCTGGATGTACCAAGGGCTCTCTGAATAAGAGTAGAGCAGTTTCAGAGTCTAGCCAGAGCTGTTCTTCAGCCATGCCTTCAGGCGTCCATTACGCCATTTTCCATGAGCTCGGTAAGCCAGCCAGCTCCACAGCTTCCATGTCACACTTGGCTGTAGGTATCTTGGGAGAAGATGGGAGCATCAGAGCTTAGGCTATTGCTACCCTGAGGCCTGGCCATCCTCCTCAGAGTACTAGTAAAACAATGTCAGATCCCAATTGCTCACAGAGCTCAATGATCTTTTCTCCAGCCCCTGCCAACTTCAATCCTGAGAAAGTCTCCACAGGTTTCTCACAGAAAAAAATTCTTTTTCTTCACCCCTCTTCTCTTTAAGGCACTTAGGCTTTAGGCAACAAAAGCCAAGAAGGGAATTGAATTGCAGACTTTTGCTTTGTGCCTTTACAAGTCCTAGTCAAAAGTCTTCTAGTGGCAAAGGAACAGACACCCAATTCACACAGTCTTATGCACAAAGAGAAATGAATTGGATGACAGCACTGAGAAAGCCAAGGTATAGTTTTAGCTTCCAGAAAGCTGGATTTTGAGCCTCAAATTAAGTCATCAGAGTCTAACTTTCCTGTCTCTAGCTTTTGACTCTGCTTTCTCTTGTTGAATTTATTATCTGGAAAACTTTTTTCTCATAATCTCTAGTTAGCACCATCATCTTAGCTTTAAGTCCACTGGGGAAGAGAATAAGGGTTTTCTTCCTTCATAGAATGACTAGAAAATAAGCTTTATTGAACCCACTTAATTTTGCTTAGGTTGTATTTTTCACTCCTGAACTCAATGGCTAAAATCATATGCTGTGCCCAGTGACCTATACCCAGGTACCATATTTTATACTTGAGTTAGTGGTAGGATTTCACCTAAAGTGCATGGACTGAGAAGAGGAGGAGGAATAATTTCCTGTGGGAAGATGGATATAACTACTGAAAAATGGGTAAAATTAATTTCAGAAGCATAAAGAATAATGTCCCTTTATTAAAAATCACGTCAAAAATAAGCTGCCAGCAATCCATTTGACCCTCATCCTGTCAAGAGGTGGAGTCCATTTCCCCTGACTTTGAAGCTACTTGCCTTATTCGGAAGAGGGCAGTGAAAGTAGCATTGTGTCTATATTAGGCTTGGGATCTTCCACTTTTGCTTACTTAGAGCCCAGGGCTGCCAAGTCAAAAGTCCAGGATATCTTGCTCGAGAGAGGGGCCATGTGGAATTAGACACTTCCTGGAGAAAGAACGATGTGCCTTAACCAGCACTAAGGCTCCAGATGTGAGAGAGCTCTTGGGACAACCAGCTCAGTACAGTTATCAACTGAGTGCAGTCATATTCGTGACTCCACAGACACCACCACATGCAAGGAAAACCCATCCAGTCAATCAATTATAAGAAATAATAAATCAATGCTGTTTTAAGCCACTAAGGTTTGGGGTGCTTTGTTACACATCAGAAGTAACTGATATACTCCTTTATTCCCTGAAGTTAAACTCCTTTGAGACAAGCAAGCACAGAGCCTGACTGCCACATGTTTAAACAAGAAGGAGGAGAAAACCAAAAGGTAAGCATGCATTTATCAACATATCCTACCTGGAAGCACACTGACCCCTGGACCCTAATGAATGTTCTTTCCATTATGATTCGCTGCCACTCATTGGATTGTTCTCTAATATTCAAACAGGCATATACCTTTGCTAAGTGTGAATCAGGACAGACAAAAAGGTACATGGGCAATTTAGAATATGACAAAAAAAAATTAATTAGTGAGCTAATAGGAAAATAAATTTTTAAAAAACTTCATGTAGTATGATAAACATCATAAAACTGATCTGATTATTTGTACTGACTGCAGCAAATTGCTAAAATCCTGATCTATTTTACTTATACCATATAAATAGATCAAAAGACAGTCATGAAGCTATACAGCCCTATCATCACCCATTTTTTCTTTTGCTTCATTAATCCTTAAATTATTTGAATATAGCTTCAAGCTTTAGTGACGAATCATTTAATCAGAATTAGATATCTTATTTATCTGTTGGTTGTAGTTGTATTCAAAGTTGCATTGACTGAAGAATAGCAGTTAAATTTTAAACAGCTTAATTTTAGTCTGCTAGGCTACTAAAAGCAATATACCAGAAATGTATTGGTTTTTACAATGGGGATCTCCTGGCTTACAAGCTTACATTTCTGAGGGTGAGAAAAAAATGTCCAAATCAAGGCATCATCAGGCAATGCTTTTTCCCTGAAGACCAGATGCTGTTGATCCTGGACCCCTCTGTCACATGGCAAGGCATATGGCAGCATCTGCTGGGCTCTCCTTTGTCCTTCAGTCTTCTTTTCCTTCATCTTCCTGCTTTCAAGGCCTTTCTGTCTCTCAGTAGTCATCCCATTTATAAAGGACTCCAGTAAGAGGATTAAGAACCACCCTGAGCCATGCCCCAAGTGAAGTAACCTAATATAAAGGTCATTAATTGAAGTAACCTAATCAAAAGGCTCTAATTACAATAAGTTTATACCCACAAGAATGGACCAGCTTTCAGAACATAATTTTCTCTGGTACATACAGTCTCAAACCACCACACTCTACTCTCTGGACCCCCAAAAGGCATGTTCCTTCCATTTGCAAAATATATTCATTCCATCACAATATCCCAAAGCCTTAAATCATTTCACTAACAATATTATGTACAAAGTCTCATCCAAACTGGTTGTAGGTGTGGTCTGTCCAGGGGCAAAATTCTCCTCTGGCTGTTGACCTTTGAAACTTAGAACAAGTTATCTGCTTCCAATATACAAAGGAAAGAGTCATAGAATAAATGTTCCCATTGCCACAGGGAGAAATTGGAAGGAAAACAGGGGTCACAGGTCCCAAATAATTCCGAAATCCTACAGGGCATGCTCCATTAGAATTTCAGTGTCTGAGAGTCACCTGTAGAATTACGTCTTATCCTCAGGACCTGACGGAGCAGCAATTCCACCCTTTGCAAGTGCTTGCCCAGTGGCCATGCTCTCAGCCCCACCCTTGTCAAGCATGCATGTGGCAGCTGGACTCGAGGCCCCACCCTCCTCCAGCATCGGGGTGGTGGCCAAGCTCTCCACAATCCCCCAGGCATCTGAGGACCCCAGGGTGCTACCACTCTTCCTGAACAATGGGGTAGAAAGTTGGCTCTCTCTAAGCTCTGGGGTATAAGCACCCTTTCCACCTACATGGGTGGGTCCACTCTCTTGACCAAGAAGATGTCTTCAGTCCAGACCTCAGCTGCCATGGTTCTGCCTTGGAAGTACTTTTTCCTTCAATCTGTCTCTCTTCTGGGCCCTTTTAGTCCAGGCTGCCAATAGTCCCTTTCTTATGGATCTCGCAAGGACAAACGAACAAAAAACACTTGTTGGTTTCACATGCAGCACACAGGCATCCCAACCATCAGATAGTAAGACTTTCCAAAGATCCTTTTGGGATAACTGTACCTCCAGTACTGACTTGTACTGAAATGACTGACTGGATCCATGTTCAGTTAAATCCTCACTTGGAGCATTATTCTCTGGCGACTCATTTTCCAGAAACTCAGAATTTTCCAAACCATCAATATCTGGTGTCTTTGTGCCCAAGAGTTCAGTTCTCAGCTTATCCCTTTCTCTCACATTTTACTATGAGCTGCAAGGAGAAGCCAAGCTGCACATTTCACGTTTAGTTTGGAAATCTCCTCCGCTAAATATCCAAGCTTGTCACTTTCAAATTCTATCTTCCATCCGACATTAGAAGACAATTTTTGCCAAGTTCTCTGCAACTTTAAAACACAGGTTGCCTTTCTTGCAGTTTGCAATGACACATTCATTGTTTTTGTCTAAGGCCTTATTGGAAGTACCTTTAGCATCCATATTTCTACCAACAATCTGTTCAAAGCAATCTAGGCCTTTTCTACCAAGCACCTCACAATTTTTCCCACATAACCAATCAGTAAGCCATTTTGACATTTTTGGTATTTTCAATAGAAGAACCCCA
Source organism: Cabassous unicinctus (assembly GCA_029593785.1). Lineage (NCBI taxonomy): Eukaryota > Metazoa > Chordata > Mammalia > Cingulata > Chlamyphoridae > Cabassous > Cabassous unicinctus. Next base: position 6,479 of record JAQZBX010076764.1, on the reverse strand, counting down.
CTTATCTGGTACCAAAATTTGTTTTATTCTGCTAGGCTGCTGAAAGCAATATACCAAAAATGGGTTGACTTTTATAATAGGGATTTACTGGCTTACAGGTTTACAGTTCTGAGGCTGAGAAAAATGTCCAAATCAAAGCATCATCAGGCAATGCTTTATCCCCGAAGGTCAGCTGCCAGTGATCCTGGACTCCTGTCACATGGCAAGGCACACGGTGGTGTCTGCTGGGTTCTCCCTCCTCCTCCAGGCTTCCTTGTCTTCAGCTTCCTGCTTTCATGGCTCTCTCTGTCTCTCTCTCTCTCTGTATTCATCCCATTTATAAAGAATTCCAGTAAGAGGATTAAGACCCACACTGGGCCATGCCCTACTGAAGTAACCTTATCAAAATGCCTGACTTACAATAAGTTTATATCCACAGGAACAGACCCAGCTTTAAGAATATGATTTTCTTGGTTACATACAGTCTAAGACCACCACAAACTTTTACCTGTATATGAAGGCAAAGTTCTTTTCACTGTTGATAGTATAATTACAAAGATTATTTTAAAATTTTAAAATATAATTTAAAAAGCAAGACATTTTGAATCCTTGTACATATAAGTGTTTTCCTAAATCAACTTTGACATGTTCTTGTTGGTTAGAATAAAGCCTCTATATTCTGTTCCTTAGATACATACTGTAAACACACATCTCTGCAGATAAAACTAGATCTAGCTAAGCTATATAAAAATCAGGTCAAGGTTGAGAAAAGAGATAGGAACTGGGTAGAATTAGAAATGAGGTGCAATGAGACATGAGATAATCATGAAATTGTTTTAAAGGAAGGGGGAGAGGCACAAATGTACATGATTTCTATCCCAATAAGATTAAGATAGATATGTCCTGTTTGCTACCAATTTTATTACTTCATTGCTGTGTCATTCAATCCCATCCTGGATAAAACAAATTAATTGTGGCAGTTTGAGATTATTTATGAATTCCAAAAAGAAAGATTATGTTTGTAAACTGATCTGATCTTCTGGGTGTGATACCATTTGATTGTGTTAGATTCAGCTGAGATGTCTTTGATTAAATTACATTAAGATGAGGGCTTTGATTGGACCACATCAGTAGGGCGTAACTCAGGGTTGAGACCCCGCCCCCTTGGTAGGCTACATAAACAGACATTCACTCAAGAAGATACACAGAAGAAGACACAGGAAGAAAGAGAACTCCACAGACACAAAAGAGGAAAGAACTTGGTCATTTCCATCCTGCCATGTGACAGAAAGGAGAAGGCTCAAATAGCTAAAGCCCCGGGGATAGCTGAGCCATTCACCTGATAGTTTGCAGTTGAAGAGACCAGAAGGCCTGGAAAGAAACGAGCCCTCCAGCCTATAGATGGGAATAAGCTGGGCCCATGGAGCCTTTAGAGGAAGACGAAGGCTGAACCCTCCCTCGCAGAGATTGGCAACCATCTTGCTTCAACACACGGAAACAGACTTTGGTGAGAAACTACTTCTTATGATGTTTTGAGTTCGACTCTTTAGGGCCTTGGAACTGTAAGCTTTTACCCCAAATAAATACCCTTTATAAAAACCAACAGATTTCTGGTACTTTGCATCAGCACCCCTTTGGCCGACTAATACATTAATACTAATATCTTCGCAAGAAATTTATTTTCTGGAACTTTGCCAATGCAAAGTAAGAACAAACAAACAAAAATAGTAAGTTAATTTTGAATTAACAAACAACATGGAATAGATAAGTACTATTAATTTAAAGCATTATTCCAATTACCAAATATAAAGGAAATATTTATGATAAGCTATAGGTGCAACAATATTAATCAATCATTCATATGAAAATTGCTTGAAAATAGTCATATCTTGCAGCAAATCACCAATAAATGTCTTTCCAGAGTTCCATGGTAGAATTTTTCCGTATTTTATTTCCAATTTTATCCCAAAATAATTTACAATTTTCTTTTGTACTCTTACCAACTTCTACTATCCCTCAAGTTAGGTCACTTTTCCTGTAATTAATTCATTAAAATTAAGCAATTATGGCATTTTAATATCTAGTAATAAAGTGCATATGAATTTGGAGGTGATGTTTATGGAATGGTAAATGTTATCTCCATCCTTCATGTTCTTATACTATGTGTGTATGTTGGTACATACACATACACATACACATACACATACACATACATATACATATACATACAGAGAGAGAGAGAAATCCCTAGACTAGGAGCAGAATCTAGTATGTCAGCTTATATGATTTTACATTTCATGTTGGTAAACTTAAAAAATGACATTGAAAAGGCTACCCAATAACATATAATTTTTGTTGTCTTTTTGCCTGGTAGTATGGTTCCCAATGTGGCATTTTCCATGAACCAAGAGTCCTATATAAAGTTATAGAAAACTCTTTGCCAAAGCATCTAATATTAGCCATATGATATCATATACTTAAGAAAAGGAGAGAAATTAAAATGAATGGTATTTGTGATAAAAAATCTTTCTATAGCTTCTGCTCTCAGCTGCTCCTATCAGTGTACCGTCAAAAAATTGGCACAGACTGGAAAATGTAAGCTTTAGTGAAAGAATCTAACTCCCAAGTCAGCAAATGGAAAATATTCATCTGTCTTTAAGGACCTTCCATTAGATATGAAAAAGTTGCACTCTCAAAATACTCAGCATCATTATATGTAAAATTATTAAAATACTATGGCTAATGGAAATAATTACATATGATAAGGTAATGAGCTATAAAGTCAGTAGCTTTTTCCCAAATGACCTAGGCAATTTTTAGAGAACTTTTAGATAAAACTAGCAGTCAAAAAAAAAAAAATGAGAACATAAAAATCCATTTAAAAAATAACCTACAAATTAATATATGAAAAGATTTTTAAAATATGGAATATATCTTATTTATTATTGCAACAAGACTATTATGAAATTAGATAATAACCATTTGGCAGCCATCATAGTAACAACTGTTTCCAAAAGAACCTTGAACAGATGCTAAAATTAGTGGATAAAAGTCTGATGATCAATAGGGTATTTATATATAGTAGTCTCAAATCCCACAATATACTTACTAATTACAAAGGAAAAAATCTAACTTTACATGGCCAAAATAGGCACCATTTTAATGAAGTAATCAAAGTTATCACTAGTAATAGGACAAATGACATCATGTGCCTCTTGATATAGTGCACTAGGAAGACAACATACTTCTGTGATATTCCCGCTGCGTATGCGTAACCTGAATCTAATCATATGGAAATGCCCCCCACAAACCATTGTCTCAGTTTCCTAGGCTGCTTAAGCAAATACCATGCAAAGGGTTGGCTTAGACAATGGGAATTTAATGACTGAAGACTTGGGGACCAGGGAAAAGTCTAAACCAAGGCATCACCCAGGTGATGTTTTCTCCCTTAAGACAATGGCATTCTGGGACTGGCTGCTGACAGTCCTTGGTCCTTAGCTTGTCACATGGCAAGGCACATGGTGGCCTCTCTGTGTTTTCTGAGTTCCATTGATGTTGGGCTTCTGTCTGCTCCCTCGGTGGCTTTCTCTCTCTCTCTCTGTCTGAATTTCATTCTCTTATAAGGGACTTCAGTAATAGGAATAAGACCCATCTTGGGTCACACCTTAAATGAAGTAGCCTCATCAAGTTTCTACGTACAATGGGTTCCCACCCACAGGATTGAATTAAGTTTAAGAATATGTTTTTCAGGGATACATACAGCTTCAAACCACCAGTTTAGGGATATTCTAAGCAACATACGCGTGATTCTTCAAAATTAGCAAGGTATGAAAGCAAAGAAAAACAGAGGAACTGATTCAAATTAAAGTAGACTAAACTGACAGCAATGTGTGAGATAGGATATTATTTTGCTATAAAAGACATTATTGGGACTATTGGCAACATTTAAATAAAGTCTTTAGATTACATAGTAGCATATGTCTGTGTCTGTAACACTAATTTTGAGAGTTTTGAGTAACAAATAGCGAGGATATAATGATGACGGCATCATTAGTGTTTGTACCTGAAGGAAACATATTTTACAGGCCAAAATATATGTGCCTAATAATATTCTAGGCTATTACAAAGTTTTAGTATTGATTTAATGTTAATGGATAAATGAGAGAAGGGTCTTTTACTGACCTGAAATTGTGGTGAAACTTCATTTCCAAAGGAAAAATAAAAGCAAACAAAAAATCCTGTTTTTGAACAATGCTAACTTTAGACTTCCGAAAGAGTCAAAAAAGGGTTGTCTTCATCATTGTTCTTAAGGAACTTACCAGTTGATTGAGGTGAAATGTATACATGGAAACAGTAACTAATGCAGATCTATATAAAAGCAATTAAAGGTTAGTATGAAACATATAAATATTCCCTCATTTACACAGGTTTATTGGAAATGAGCTCTATCTAAGCTAATATTTAAGGTAATTGCCACTTGAGCCATCAAAATAAATTTTAGCAATTTTTGCTTAAAATATTTCATTTTTGACTTAATAACAGATTAGGGCCAGCCATGATTATTACTTCGTTTTCTACAGTAACCTAGGGGCCTTTGATGTCCTATTTAATTCCAGCCTTCCCCATTTCTGAGTGCTTCAAATGAGCTAGATTTGATCATTCAAGTCATTGTTTCTTTCTTTTTATTTGGTTTGCTTATTTCTTTCAAGTGATTGTTAGAATTGCTGATACTATAGGAATAGTAGGCTCCAAATGTTGGTCTGTAGTCTTCTGATTCAAATGAGCTGATTTTAGTGATTATAATTTCAACAACACAGAAGCATTCATAAAGTTACGCTCTGATTCTTGGCAAAAAGTCTTAGCTATAGATAAATTTTTATTTCTGTGGTTAGCACAGCTTAAAGAAATGATAAAACATTGGTGAAGTAAAAAAAGTTTTCTTTGTGATTATAGAACTAAATAATCAACATAATTGGTGATAAGGATAATAAATAATATTTCTAAGAAGTAGAATTTCATCCAAATGGCAATAAACAGTCTTGTGGATTGTAAAGTAGGAAAAATAACCTAGTTAAATTTAGAATGGTGTTTTGATATTCAATAATTTAAAGAGAGAAAATGCAGATGAATTTTCTACTACCTTTAAAGAAGTTCAGTATGATGATAAAAGTCCTTGGATTTCAAAGAATATCTGCTACTATAAACAATTAATAAATATGAGAAGAATCTAAGAATCTTAGAAGGTCCTGAAGTTGTGCAGTGACCAGTTTTTGCCACCCTAATCTTTGTCTGGACAAATATGTTATTGAATAAAACTGAGCAGGACATAGAGGCACCAGAGAAGGATAGGAATGACCAAGTTAACTTAGGAGTGCTTAGAGTGGACATTTTATATAGTAGGTGTGGTAAGGCACATGTGCAATGAATTAGTATTTAATTAAGGTTCTGATGTCATGACTTACCCTAATCATGCTTGATACTTTGAGGCACCTGACTTGTGGCCAAAACAAAAACAACAGGGGAGCAGATGTGGCTCAAGCAGTTGAGTGCCCGCCTCCCACATGGAAGCCTGGGTTCAGTTTCCAGTGCCTCCTGAAGAATACAAACAAAAAATGAGCAGACAATGAGTAAACATTGAGCAAAAACAACAAGCAAACAAGGAGCGAAAACAAATGAGCAGGGAGCAGCTACGGCTCAAGCATTTGAGTGCCTGCCCTCCTACATGGGAGGTCCCCAGTTCAGTTCTCAGTGCCTCCTAAAGAAAAAACAGACAATGAGCAGACATCAAGCAAAAAAACAATGAGCAGACAATGAGCGCAAACAATGAACAAAAACAACGAGCAGACGAGGGAACCGGGGTGTGTGTGGGGGGGAATGACAATGGCAGCATAGCTAGTACTTACTAAGCACTTACCATGTGCAAAGGGTGACTTTACATGGATTTTCCTTTCTATTTATCTCAATTTCACTGATGAGAAGCATCTTTTCCGTGTTTCCTCATGTAGCTACCCTCACACAGAAATGCTTCTCTAATCTGTCTAGACCAAATATAGAGGTTGGCCTCCTAATAGATCAGTTTCTGACTGACCTTACATCCTTTTTTCATGTTTATTTTTGTCTCATCCATTCACCCTGAAGTTTAATGCAACGTTTCTAAGGTTGATTTCCCGTCCATTGCCCAATCTAACGTATACAGCCCTTAAGTCTGTTCTGAAGAACACTTTCACAAGTCTACCCTGGCACCTGAGGCCCTATACACTCTTTATAGCTGGCATTGCTGGTGGGCTTGCCCTGGGACCTTTGAGTGGCACATCTGTCCTTACTACTCTATTTCTACCTAGTGAAAGCAGGTAACCAGGTTATTTACATGTGAAAGGACAATCTGCAGTATAATTTCTTCTAATTAAAAGTTTCTCTGCAAGGCCTTAAGGACTCAAGCATTATGTTTGCTTGTTGTCTTTCACAAAGTTGGTATTATGATAATTAAAAAGTGACCATTC
>JAQZBX010076763.1:0-14401 GCA_029593785.1 Cabassous unicinctus | reverse complement strand
TGTTTAAAAAACAGATTTAAATAGTTCTGAGGCCACTGAGGACATTTGATTCTGGAGTGGGTGGTTACGAGATCCCAAAGCTGTATTTCTCTTTGTGTTGAGATCACTGCATTGTGCTTCTATTAGACAATGTCCATAGTTTAGAGATTCACACTGAAGACTGTCGAAGCAAAATGAGATCATATTAAGAATTTGCTTTCAAAACCTTTGGCAAAAAACAAACCAAGTAAGGCAAAATCTTGATAACTGTGAATCTGGGTGATGGGTATATGGGGTTCATCATACTATTTTCTCTATTTGTGGGATTATTTGAAGTTACCCACATTTTTAATCAAAAATCATGCTGTCCCCATAGATGGGTGGAGGATGGATGAATGGATGGGTGGGTGGATGGGTGGGTGGGTGGATGTATGGGTGCATGGATGGATGGATGGATGGATGGGTGGATGGATGGATGGAGGATGGATGGATGGATGGATGGATGGGAGGATGGATGGATTGGTGGATGGATGGATGGATGGATGGATGGATAGATAGAGGATGGATGGATGGTGGGTGGATGGATGGATGGTGGATAGATGGATGGAAAGAGGTTGGATTGAGCCCATAGTTCACGTGCACTGCTTGTGCATCAGGGTTATTGCCCATATTTACACAAATCTGCTGATGGTCAGGATCAGTTACACACAAAGTTCAGCCACAGCACTAGCAAGAATGTCACCCTTTCCACAGAGACCAAACGGCTTGAGGAAGTCAATCCTGGGGCCTGAAAGGCTCAACAATGCATCATGTGCCTGTGCCTCCCTCAGAGGCTCCTTTGGAGGCTTTGTTTATCTGGTGAAAGAAGAAAGCACACATCAAAGATCCCCTTTAATTAGTACTGCTCTGCCTTAGACACACTCACTGGAGGGAAATAATACTTCAAGTTGTATCCAATTATAAACTTAGTTTTGATAGAACCTACTGGAAACTTCCATCCCTCTAACACCATTTGTCTCTATTCTGAACCCTGAGAAATCTTTGAAAGAGGGAGAAACCAAATGGTGAATATTATGACAACTCTAGAACAAATATTTTCAAGTATCTGAACTATTACTGGACTATGAAATCAATTTAATGGGTCATGACCAGCACTTTTAAAAAACAGCAGAATAGAATAGAATAGACAAGAATCAAAATGCATTACCTAGGAGTACTTTCTTTTCAAATTCTTGTTTCAGTTACATACATGTAAGTACTGGGTCATGCTGTAAAATGTATTTCTTACTGTAATTACCCTCAAAATTTTGATAGATATGGTTCTAGAAATAAGCATGACTTTGTGGATACTCCATTCACACAATTTACTCTTTTCACTTCCTGTGGACATAGCATGCTAATTCATTTTTAATCTTCATTTTCAAAGACTGTGTAAGGTTTGAACAAATAAAGGGAAAACATATAACACAACAGTGGATTTCCTGGAAATTACGGTCACCTGTTCTGATCTGGACATCTGGAATGGATTACCGTCCCTGTCAGATGTAGTTGAGAGGAACAGGAAAATTTAGTGCCATATAGTGCAGGAAAGCAAAGTTTAAAACATTTGGCATTTCTTCAGCTAACACCAGGCAAACCGGCCCCATTACAAAAGTGCGAGAAAACATATGCTTAATGAGGCCTAGAACCCTGCATGTTTAAAGTGGGTTCCAGGAGAGAAATGGAGAGCGCTTTCTTTGATCCTTCTTGGATGTGAGGCTGCCATGTGCTTTTTTGACCTCTGACTCTCTCTGCCATAAAGTCAGGCTTCCTGTTGCCAAGCACAGCCATCTCCAGGATCTCCCCCTTCGACTGCCTTGGGATGGTCACCTCCAACTGCCCTCAGCAGGTGTCCTGGGCACTTTGGTGCTGGAGCCTTCTACCCACTGCTCGGCGAGCCCACAAAGGCTCTGCTACCTCTTCCAGGGGCACAGGTGCTGTGCCATTTCACCCCTGAGAAAGAGCGCCTGAGCGTACCACGGCCCTGTGGGACCAAGGGGCAAAAGTCCCAAACACACTTGGCCACATCTGCCACTCCCGGCCTGGGGGCATAGGAGGGACCAGCTGCCTGGAGACCACCACTACCCCCTCACTTTTTGGCGACTCTGTGGATATTCATCAGGCCTCACTTTTTATACCAGGCAGGAGGGACCTCTTGATTCACACTGGCATTAGCTTAGCCTTCAGCCGGCTTCCCATAGAATCCCATTTACTTTATTTTTGGCCCACAGACTAACTCTAGATTTAGGAAGATAAGGTCAAGATTGTACCCTAATGATGACAGCAAAATTAGCACTTGTGCAGTAGAAGCACAGCTGCCCATGTTCTCGGATCAGCAGTACCCAATGGGGCAGGCCCAGGACACCTTCCTGATGTCCTGCCGGCAGGTGGGCCACTCTCGTGAAACGCCATGCGAGCATGCGGAGGCCACCAACTGCTCGTGTCCATCCACCTGCAGCATTCATCGGCAGTGCAGTTCCTCCCGAGCAGTGGATGCTGCTGGCTGTAGCCTTCAGTCTGGTCACTGTGTGCTCCCTGTGGGTACATGTGTGCACACGCCTTTGTCTTCTCAGGTATCTGGGGGGGTACATCCTCCACCCAGGTGCTTGGAGAAAGCGTTTGCATGCAGGGGCTGAACGAGGAACTGAAGGGTAGTCGAGCCCTAGGCACCACTCACCCAGGCTGTAGTCTGCATGTCCTGATTTGGGGACCCCTTGTACCCCCGTGGTTCCTCCAGCTCATCTCTGCCTGTCATGATGTCTGAACCTAAGAGACCCCCTGAGGACTACAATAAAAGAGATGTCAGCGTGGTGGCCTGTGCACAGTGGGACCTCTGTAGAGGCCCAGAGCCCCTCCAATCAGGCCAGGCAGGTCGGGGGGATGATTCTTGGGCAAGCCCAGGCATTCTCCTGGAAGTAGGGACAGACGGAGCTCACACAACTTAGCTCACATTTAGGGGGTTCATTGTAAAGAGCAATAAGGGAATTCCATGGACATCCAAGAACCGGTGAGGGACTTCTGGGAGCTGAAGCCCCAGAGGAATTCTGGGTTCCTGGTAATTCTAGAGGTCTCACAGCAGGACTCAATTCGGTCTCCACCACTGGCGCAACTCAATGAGGGAAGAAGAGGCCCGTTGGCAAAGAACAGAAAGTACTCTCCTCGAGGAGAATATCTAAGTCCCGATTTCCAAGGGAACAATCTGATTTACCGCTGCTCACCTTTTTGGACCAGAGTTCACGGGTCAGCATCAAAACTGGGTCACTTTGGAACAAGTGTCTGTGCTGAGACAATCAGCCCCGGACAGCATGGAGGAGGCGCTGGGAACAGTCACGGCTGCTTGGAGGACTGAGGGTTGCAGAGAGGGTCTGCTCCAGGAGCGCAGGCAGCGGCCCACAGGAAGAGGGAGCACGGGCGGGGAGTTGGCATGGGCTCACGCCGCTGCCTGCTCCGCACCCAGAAAAACCAGAGCTTTCCCTGAGCCAGCAGGTACCCACACACACACCCATATAGACACACACATAACACACGGCCATGCACACACATAGATGCACACATACAAGACAGCAATGCACACACATAGATACACATAACACACAGCAATGCACACACATAGATGCACACATAACACACAGCAATGCACACACACATAGATACACACATAACACACAGCAATGCACACCCATATAGATACACATAACACACAGCCATGCACACACTCATAGATACACACATAACACACAGCAAAGCACACACACTCATAGATACACACATACAACACAGCAATGCACACATCCATATAGACACACACATAACACACAGCAATGCACACACATAACACAGCAATGCACACACTCATAGACACAATAACAGACAGCAGTGCACACACATATACACACGTACGGCACACAGCAGTGCACACACACATATACACACATATGGCACACATACTCTATTTACATATGTCCTCATGCCCGTATGCCCAGCTACACTCACCAAGCCTAGACAACACCGTGCACACATGCACTTCTACACATATACACATGCTAGCATAGACCGTCGTCACACACACAGCAGGCGCTCAGATCTACAGATACACACACACCAACCCTCTCCTGAGACACACATGCACATGCACAGGGACACACAAACCTCTATTCTTGTACAAGCGGACCAATATACAAATGCTGAAACTAGCACGTACAGACACTCAAGAAGGGATGCACACACAGGTACACGTGCAGGCTGGACCTGCAGGAGATTTCATTAGTTCCCCTATCTTTCCCCTCTCCCCACAGGTGGCTCTGCCTGGAAGACAGGCGTCTGAGCAGGCAGTTTCTGGGCCTGGTGGGCTCGGGCAGTCCCGAGCTCACTATCGATTTCTGCCTTTCGCTGGGGCAGCAGGACGGGCTCATCAGAGAGCGAGCAGTGCAGCCTGCAGGCGCTTCTGGATGCAGGGAGCCTGTAGCCGACAGTTTGGAGAGAAAGCAAAGGTTTCTCAAAGGCCAGGGGTTGCTAAGAGGAGCAGCCCTCCGTCTGCCACAAGCCTGCTCCTGCCTGGGCGTGGGGGTGTGGGGTGTGGGGGTGTGGGGGCGGCCAGGGAGAGCAAGCCCCCGGCCCTGAACCCCAGCCGGCGCCCCCACCTCAGACCCTGCTCACCAGCTAAGAGGTCAGAGCTGTGTCTCAAGGCTGTTCCCAGCAGCAGTCTGGGCTCCCGCTGCCAGGTTAAACCTCGAGCTGCTTTCCCCTCCCCGCCGTGTGGCCCCCAGGCTGTCTGGCCCCTCTTCGCCGATCCTTCCCGGCCCCCAGAGTGGGCTGACACTCGGGTTGCCCGAGAACCAGATGAGCCGCTGCCTGCACAGTGCCAGGCCCAGCGCCCACGGGCCGAGAACGAGGGACAGCAGCCACCATCGCCCCGAGGGGGCCCGGCCCTTTCGGAACTTCCTCGGCCCCTCTGCACCCCCCGCAGAATCTAAAGTGTTGCTTGCACTTCCAAATGGAATTTTTTAAAGTGAAAAATCAATGTGCTCTAACAGAAAGCACAAATGTTCAATTACGAGATAAATGGAGCATTAAAGAACACATTACGTAACACGATTGGTTAATTGTGCAGGCGTTAAATATCTAGAAACGCCAGTGGACCTTCGGCTATGCAATGAGGCATGGCTGCCTCCGACGGAAACAGCCTGGAGAGACGCCTGGGAGAATCTAGAAAACTAAATGTCTGCTGCTTGGCCATCCTCTTTGCAGGAGCGGAAATGAATCTCCGCACGCCCATGCCAGGCGACTCCCACCGGTCTGTCCTCCTATTACTGCTCACCTCAATGTCCACGTCACCATCGCAAGTGGGGGCCACGGGGGCCCGGCCTCGTCCCTCATAGGGACAGTCTGCAGGGCCTCCACCAGCCCCGGGGCTGCGCGGCCTTTGTGGAAGATGGCAGAGCCGGTGCGCAGGCTGGTGGCACCCTAGCAGGAGGGCAGGAGCAGCAGTGTCGAGGTGGCTGTGGGCGCAGCACCCCTTCTGAGGGCACGTCCCTTTGCACCCTCTCAGGCCCCTCCCAGACCAAAGGTGGCCTTATAGCCTCGGGTGGCACCAGAGCATCCCAGGGTATGTGGGGGGGTGGGTAGGACCTGGACAGACCGTCGCCACCGGAGCCCAGGCCACCCATCCCAGTGGGGCTCTCTGGGACCAGGAGGCTCATCTGTCTGTGCACGTTACCTCTTCTCTCCCCGTATTTCATTGTGGGAGGAAGTGCAGCTCACTCACACAGAAACTCATCTGCAGGCCATCCTCACCTGGCCAGGTGGGAGGCAGCAGAGCCGAGGGTGAATTGCCGAGATTTTGGAAACAGCCTGCCTGGGTTTGAATCCCAGCCCACTAAGTTTACCAGCTTCAAAGGATGAGGATTCAACAGAAGAATGGATAAACAAATTGTGGTCTGTTCACACGATGGAATATTACACAACTGTAAGAAGAAATGAAGTCGTAAAGCATATGGCAACATGGATGAACCTGGAGGACATTATGTTGAGTGAAGCAAGCCAGACACAAAAGGACAAATACTGTATGATTGCGTTACTATGAACCAAATACATTGTGTAACATATTGTTTGACTCAAAAAAAAATTTATATGTATCCATTACATTTAATTGAGAAATGTATATATTTATTCATCTGTATTTACTTTTTAGTTTTTAATTGTTTATATTTTCAATTATTAAATATACAAAATAAAGTTAAAAAAAAGAAAAAAGAAAAAAAAAAAGGATGAGGATTGCCATCCAGCCACGGGGAGAACCTGACGAGGGCAGGCATGGAAAGGCCTCCGCTCTGCATCCGGCACCCGGGTGGATGCCTCCAGTGAAGCTCCCCCCACCATTAGGCCGCAGCTCTGTTGGTCTGCTCTGGGCTAGGGCTGCATGGATGCATGAAAGCTGGGCTCACTGCCCAAGGACTGGGCCAGCCGGCATGCTGCCCCCACAGTGCTCACGTCGTGGTAGGCCAGGGCCCTGGAGGACAAGGGGGCCCAGGGGTGACCCAGGGCGGCAGAGCTCACCGCTGCCCAGAAAGCCCGGGTCCCTGCCTCCCTGGGGCTCCTTCGCCCACCGACCCTGGAGGTGGGCTGGCCCGGGGTCCTTCAGGGATGTGGGTGGTGGGTACGCAGTGCTCTCCTAGGATGCCACCCCCACATGCCAGCCCGCATGTGACATGCCCAGCTGGGAGCTTGAAGACTTCCTGGAAAGAAGCAAATGACTCGGTTTCATCAACGAGCATAGATGCTTATTTGAAGGAAATGATTCCCACTTCACACCTTACTGTAATTTTCCAATTAATTGTGATTTAAATATGTTAATGAGGCTAACTAGGTTGCGCATCCAGCTTAAAGACTTTCTGAATAATGAAGCAAGGACTCCTGGTGCACACACAAAGGAGGACATTTTCCACTGAGGGCCCCAGAATGGAGATGCACAGTCCTGAGCCCAAGGACTGCCTCCCCGGACAGCCAAGTCCAGGCAGATGGTTGAGGCAGGTCCTGGGGGTCCTGCAGGAACACAGAGGAGCCTCCTTTTGTTCCCCTTTAGCAGGGGCTTTTCTCCAAGGAGCACAGCGGGCCTCCTTGGTGCCTGGGGAGGTCCTGGGGGCCCCTGACCCCAAAACATCCCCCTCGGTCACCTGTTCCTGATGCTAGAAATACCTCGTTAACTGTTTCAACTCTGCTAAATTTTGCCTCTAGATGCCCTGACCACAGGGAGAAAGGACCCAGCCCGATCTTGGGAGGTGTTGACCCGACCACTGCCAGGAAGAGGGTGCTCCCCCACCAACGGAGCCCAGATCAGGCCATGATGACGGATCAGGGAAGCCCTTGGCCAGGGAGGCGTCTGCCCCCACAGGCCTGAGCAGCTTGTGGCTGCCACTCTCTCTCGCCTCTCCAGGTGAGACAAGCCAAAGGGGCCTTGGGCATGGAGGCCGATGGAGCGAGGACGGCACGTGCAGCCCAGCTGCCCGCCTCGCAGTCCCGGGCATCTTCTGCCGCAACCGTGAGTCATGCGGGCAGTTTCTGAGTGATCGCCTGTGAAATATGGCTATGCCACCCTCCTGGAGCACCGACAACCCGGCATCCAGCCTCCCGCCCTCTCCTGCCTCCGTGTCGATTACCCGGGGCCGATGGAGATGCTGACCTCAAGGGCTGCTGTAAAGATTAAATAGGATCAAGGACATGAAAGCAAAACATGAGTGGTAAAGCCCTGTGTGTTGGAGGTGGAGGGCACTTATCCCCACTTGGCGGGAGGAGAATCAGTGGATATCTCAGGGCATCCCTGCACCTCTTTTCACAATTGACAGCCAGCCTGTGCCCAGCTGGCAGGTCGACCAGGCAGCCCTGGCCTCAGGCCCTGTCAAAACCTGGGGGTATGGTCATAGGGTGAGTGCCCTTTGACATCGCCGGCCTGCCTTACTCTTGGTAGGACATTGGGTCACCCTCCAGCCCCGATTTATTTTCTAATTCATTCATTCCTTCATACATTTGTGGGATGCCCACAATCTACTGCATCATGTTCTCAGCAAAGGGGGTACAAGAGTGGATAGAGACAGAAAGCGTCCTGCCACATGGAGCTTGTGCTGTCACGGGGGAGATGCTAACCAGTAAACAAACGAGGATGTAACACGCCAGGTAGAGGGGTGGCGGCACAGCTCGCTGCAGAAGCGGGTGCTGGAATAGCCACGGGCACCAGCTCGCAGCGGGGCATCCAGATGGAGCAGCAGGGGCCTCGCCAAGCATCAGCTCTGCCCAGTCCTGACAATTCCTCCAAGATGCTTTTGTGTTATCAGCCATTAGTAGTTCATTTTATCTGAATTTTATCTTCCAGTTATAAATTGGAGAGTTACCTTAGACTTTGCCACTCACTGTCGACTCGTGGAGGCAACTATGATAAATGTGCAGATTAATGGGAAATTTACTTACTCGGTCATTACATTTAGTGCTCGGCAGCCTTTTAGTGCCCTAATTAAGTAAGGGAAGTAGAAAGAGTTCTGTTTGTCAATACAGAAGGAAACATTTAGCTTTAATACACAAGAGGCAGGTAGGAGCCAGCCAGTGTGGCTAAGAAGCAATACCGCTGACAATAAAAGCTCGAGAGAAACTCTTCAACACCCAGCAGGGACAGTTCGGGGCTTCCTCCATGCTAATGTCAGAGATAAAGTGTCAGACGGGTGGCGTTAGCGGCCCCCAATCCATCTTGATGCCGAATTTCCCTCTCCTTAAAACTCGCGCGTGCCTGCGGTCCATGGCAGGGAGCCATGACGCGCTGTTGAAGCCACAAGGAGGTCATGAATCCTCACTCCTTGGGCTCGAGGATCTGGTCTGGGCTTTTTGAACTTGACTCGGTGCCCGCATTGTTGAAAAGCGTAACACCCACCTAGCGGATCGGCTGCCAAGGAGGGCGATTCGATCAACGATCCCGAGAGCAGAACAGGTGGTCAGTCCAATTTGGAGATGAAGACGCTGAGCCTTAGAAAGGCCAAGAACTCACCGAAGGCCACTCGGCCAAGACGCAGTAGGGAGGGATGGCCCCTTGGCCCCCTGGGCCAGGACACTGCTGCCTTTCCTGCCCCCAAGCCGACCCCTCACGCACGGACTGGTCCACGTGGGGTCAGGTCCTCGCACACGTGGCAGCAACAGCTGGGCGCCGTGAGGTTCCACTGAAGTGGCGCAGCCCTGCCAGCCCCGGAGGCCAGCATTGCAGCCACTCGGGTTCCACGCTGGGGGCCCGTTGAGCGCCTTCCTCGTCGCTCCAGCAACATCACTGCCTTCAGCCATCCAGGACACAGGCCACGCCTTGTGAGCCCGGTGTGTTCCCACTCGTCCTCCAGCAGAACTTACCAAGTCTCTAATCAGGCAGAGCAGGGCCAGTGGACCCGGTGCCCATCCTTGCAGATGCTCTGGGGGTGGGTTCCTGGGGTAGAGACCATGGAGACACTGGTCTGGGGGCTCCCCCAAAACTCTTTTCCTAGACTTGGGTCAGAAATAGTCAGCTTTGGTTATAAACTGCCCTCGCTCTGTCACTTCCGTGGTGGTGAACACCCTCTCACCCTCCTCAGGCAGCTCCAAGAGGGGCTCACCCCGCCCTGGTGGCATGGGTCCATTCCCCAGAGACTGCAAGCTCTGGACGGGCGGGGACCAGGTCTGATGGCTCTTTGGGCAGCCGCGCTCGAATCCAAGGGAGTCAGCACATGGCGCTGCATGGGTGGGTAAGTGGGGGCAGGTGGATGATGGCCCAGTTGCGTTCCTCACCCCAGAGTTATGATAGAGCATCCTGGGTGACCAGAGCAGGGCACAAATGCCAACCTGGCTAGAGACAGAACAATCTGGGATTTGGGATGAGCATTTTGGAGGACTGGCATCCTCATGCCCGCGGTGAAAGAGGCAGAGCAAGTTACGTCCCAGTGCTGCTCCCATGTTTAAGGAACAGCGAAACCAGGGCTGGTTCACTCGGATCTGCAATAAAAACATCTAAAACATTGTATTCCAACATATGAGTGATTTTTGTGTCTGGGGTATAATATTGTTTGAATTTTTAATTACATTAGGGAGAGGAGGTAATAATCTTTCCAGGGCTCTAGAATTCTAAAACACCCCTCATGCTCCACCCCAGCTTCTCCTGTGGGCACCTCTCCTGTGTTTGTACCACCAAGGGTTTGCCACAGGCCCTGGTACCTGATCAAGAGGTGCCAACACAGGGGCCCTTCAAAGATTTCAGAAAACAACCCTGGAAACACCCACCCCTGCGGCCTGGGGTATGCCAAGGGTTCTGCCAGGCCAAGTGTCTTTATTAACTTCCCCTCATTGAGGCTTCACGACAACTGTACCCATTTTACAGATGAGGAAAGCTTAGGCGCAGGGACGTTAATAGGTGCATTCACTATCCGGCAGCTACAAAATGGCAGGGCAGGGATTCAAATCCCAGTTAGCATCAACTCCCATCCCCAAGAAGCTGCCACTGGCCCAGGCTGCCTCTCTGGGGTGCTACAGAACTTTGGTCGTTCCCCCACTCCAAAACCTCCCCCCAATCTCCACCTTCTTCTTGTCCACCTAAATCCACCCAGCCAATTGTAGCCAAAATAGCCCACTTAGGATGTGTTCCCAGGAGGGCACAGTGACTGTGACAGCTTGAGATTATTTTATAAATCCTAAAAAGAGCAAGATTATGTTTGTGAGCTAACTGATTCTGCTGGATGTGATACCCTTTGATTATACTGGATTCAGTTGAGGGGCCCTTGATTAGATTACCTGCTAAGATTGCTTTGCAGGCTTCCTTTGATTCCACCACATCAGTAGGGCATGACTCAGGTTGAGTCCCCACCCCCTTGTGGGTCTGGCATAAAATGGAAACTCGGTTGAAACAGACACACTGGAAGAGCCATCTCTGTCGTTTTTGATCCTGGGGCCCCAAGGAGAAATGAGCCATTCAACCGATGTTTCACAGCTGACATTGGGCCAAGCCTGATATAGAAAGCCCGGAAAGAAACGAGCCAGGAGAGAGGGAGCCCTGAGAGAGAAGCCCTATGCCAGCCTGCGCTGAGAGAGGCAGCCCAGAGGGGAAGGCTGGGCAGTTTGCATCGGCTTCCCTTTAGCAGACGAACGCAGCGACTCTTTCTGTGAACTGCGCAAAGCCCAGTGTTATAGACACTGTTCTTATTCCCAAACTCCTGGAATATGGCCCCCTTTTCCTCAGCACCCATATTACCACCACTCCAGCTCCACGGCATTCCTTCTGTTTCCTCAACCTCTGACCTCCCGACTGACCCCCTCTGGGCCTGTGTCCATGCTGCTACCCTCACCTAAGGGCACCTTCTGGCCACCCAGCTGTCTCCACTACTCAAGCTCAAGCTTACGCCCTGTGTCTGATGCTCCTTGGGATTTCCCCGTGCTAACTAGCAGAGCTTGCTGCAGTGTGGAGCCCAATAACTGCTGATTTGTGTACCTGTTCATGGAATTATAAGTTATTAAATGAAGTAGATCTCTATTTCAACTCTGATGCCTGACAATTCTTTTTTTTTTTTTGGTCTCTCACTTGATCCAGACAACTAGAAAAGGGTCGTTATACACCAAATTTCTATTTCTACCTTGGTAAGCCATCTTGAACTGGCAGCTGATAAAAACCCCCTGACGCCTGCGTGGGTGCTGGTCTAGATGGAATCAGTGAGCTCCAGACTGCAGGGGGTGAGGTATGTGTGTTCCTGGTCCACAAACCTACTAGTTGATTTGCCATCCCTGGTGGATGCACATGGGACACAAAAGAGACCGGAGGCCTAGTGACCTCTCTTAACATCTCATGGCCATGCCTAGATGTTTTTCACGGGACAATTTAAAAACGTAGCTTGATGGGAAACAGTTGGTTTTGCTGTTCAGCCAATTACCTTATTTTCCATGTTTGATTTCCTCAAATGCCTATACCACTTATTCATCTATTTTATGACCTGGTTTCCACAACCCTTTGGTTTACTCCATGTGTTTTGTAGAGAGTAATGTCCTGACTATGTGGGATAATTAAGGGAATCTCTGACCTTGAAGTTCCTTGAAACCTGCTCCCCTTCCCTACCACGTGTCAGAACCTGCCGCTTCCTTTCCCTTCGATATTTGGTCGGCCAACTCCTCCTCGGGCCTCAGGCTCCACCTTTAAGGCTTCTTCCTCATGGGGGCTTCCTTGACCCCAGTGCCCCCAGACTGGGCTCTCTATGTTCCCATCGCCCCTCACTTTTCCCTCTTTAGATTACTTCCAGCATGTGCCATCACTGGTCCACCGTCTTTCTCAACAGCTCTGACGCTCCACTAGGGTAGCGCCCCAGTCCATGCAGCTCATCACTCGATTTCACTGCATAATGTGACATCACCACAGAGAAAGCAAGCAATAAATTTTTTTCAAAGAATGTATAAATGTTCAAATGAAACCATGAATTTGGTGTGACGATGCCTCCAACTCCAACTTAACAACCAGTTTTCCTTCAATATTCACCAAGAGGAAACATGAAGCACTCTGAGGCCCTGGGGAGGCAACGCCCACGTGCACAGCAAGGCGTGCTGAAGCCACCTCAACTTACAAAAACTTCCAGTGCTGGTGTTACCGTCTTCCTTTTCCTCGACAGAACAAAACCTCATGGACCGAAGTCCCATGGTCTCCCCCGTAAGCGTGTTTGGATGTTTCTCACTTGGGCCAACATTGACAGTCATTGGAAGTGGCACATTTAAACACAAAAAGCACGAGGCATTAGCAGATCAAGTCACCAAGGGCCCTGCACCTTTTACGTGAAAAGCCCTTAGATGAACGGAGCATGCCTAAACCGTGTAAATGCCGGGGCTTTCTGAGACACTGTCTCCCGTGTCCTCAGCGGGCCGCTTCCTCGGCATCTGCTTCGGTGTCCACAGAGGGTGCAGGCGGGGCAGGCTGGCAATGGGCATCCTGGCACTTGCACTCCCTCACTCCCAAAGAAGCCAGGAGGGACTGAGGAAGTGATCCCAAACTACGCTTACGCGGGTTAGACCTGCTAAAAGGCTGCACTTGCACACTCGGTTGCCCTGTAGTAGATGGGGTTGACATCGGCTGAGTCCACTGCACATCTTCGGTGTTTTTCCCAGGAAGCTACTTTGTCACATTTCAGCTTGCTCTGGGTATGCGCACGTAATGCCCCATGCCTGGGTGGCTTTCTGTCATTCCAAAGCTCTTATGGATGCATGAGCTCAAGGTGACCCTCCCAGCAGACCTGCTAGGGAGGTGGAGCAGGTGTGGTCCCCATGTGTTGATAGGGCAGTTGCTTGTCTGACCAGGGTTCTTGGGTCCAGGGTGCCCCTCCAGATAGAAGCACCCTTCCATTCCACCTGCACAGGTGTCAGCCACCTCTATAAATGTCAGAGGTAACGTCATTGCCAGGACCCACGCTGCTTCCCGGAAGAAGGCCCCACCCCACTGAGACCATTCTCGAGGTCCCCTGTCTTTGAATTGAGATCTCCAAATGGCATCATTTCTCAAAGAACCATCTGATGTCTTGAAGGTACTGAGATCTGGAGCCATCCAGCCCTAATCTTGAACTCTTGCCTCCATGGCCTTGGGTGCCACTCGGAGCACCATGTCATAATGCCTGGGCCTGGGGCCATTCCTGGATGGCCAAGCCTATTGGAGGATGGACACACTGAGAGAGATTTGATGCAGCAAGCTGGTGGTTGGCATCTTCAGGACAAAGGGATTCTAGCTTTCATTTTGCAGCCAGAATCCCAAAGCCAAAAGTGATTTCCCTGACAAAGAAGAATGGGCAGCTCCATGAGTAAAAACACAGAAGAGGCAAAAGGGCATTTTCACAGACTCGAGTTAAGTCACCTGAGCACAAGTTTAGTCATGGGGCTTCTGTGCCCTCCGGAACATGTTTCCAGGTGGCATTAGTGGTGGGGGTGGGGGGAGAGGTGTTGGGGAAGGAGGAGATGGAGCCATCTGCCTCAGGTCTTTGGAAGCCAGAATGGGAGCCCCTCCCTCCTCTTCGCCATCCCCTGCTCTTTGGGATCTCCCAGCCTCCCTGCGGTCTGCTTGATATCAAAGGCCTGGCCTTGACCTTTCTATGCCGTAGCCAGGGGAGCTGGAGAGGGGAAGACCAGGGCAGCAGGGCCACCATGAGAATGGACATCACCCACCACCTCCAGGCCACTAGGAGTGGGTGTGACCACTGAGCAGCCATCAAGATGGAGCTGAGAAGCCCTGGGGGACAAAGTGCCATCAGGGGCTGTACTGGCTTCAAGAGTGTCCCCCAAATACATGTCTACCTGTGGCAGAGGGAGCAAGGTCTTTGCAGACATAATCAAGTGAAGATGAGTTCATACTGGACTTAGGGTGGGCCCTGAG
>JAQZBX010076762.1:0-14342 GCA_029593785.1 Cabassous unicinctus | reverse complement strand
CTTATGCCACAGACACAATTCAAGAGATGCAATCCTATTTCAACATTAACTATGTCAGTAATCCATTGACTTTGCCTACCATTATGGTGGCCAACTAGTGAGCTGAATTTGTAATTCATTTGCTCCATCCCTAGTTTTCTTGTATTTGAAAATCCAATTATTACCACCAGAGAAGTAATAGCACTGTCCTGCTCTCAGTTACGACTTTTATCCCTTTGTAGTAACTATTGCTAAATTTGTCCAATGTGCATTTATTTTTAAAAAAATTCAACTTTCATCTACTCACTACTCAGTTGCACACTTGCATTATATTGACATACAAGCAATGCTGTAAAAAGTTTGCAAATCTTATTCAATTGCATGAATTAGCATAAAGAAAATACCATTTGATAACCATCCAGGTCAATACATCAGTATTACTGGCACACCAACACTCACCTTCTGTGTGCCTACTCACTGCATCCTCCTCCGAGTAAACACCTTCAATTTACTCTGCCTGTCTGAAGACCTTAGAAGATGGAATCTCATGGTCGGCTTTGCGCTGTGTCTGGCTGCTTTTGCTCAGCCTCTGTAAGGTTTGTCCTTGATATTTGAAACTGCTTCAATCTTTTCACTGCTGTAAAGTCGTCCATTGTATTAGCAGCCTACGATTTTAGTTTTCATTCAATTATTGATGTTTCTTTTCTTTTCCAATTTTCTCTTATGGATAATGTTGCTCTGGACACACAAGTGTATTCTTTATGCTTAGTAAATAGCACCCCTTTTTGCTAATTCTAGTAGGTAACTAGCACTTGCTAGCAACTGGCACCCTCAGTTACTAGTAGGTAACTAGCACTTGCTAGCAACTGGCATCCTCAGTTACTAGTAGGTAACTAGCACTTGCTAGCAACTGGCATCCTCAGTTACTAGTCGGTAACTAGTACTTGCTAGCAACTAGCATCCCCAGTAACGAGTGTCCCTAATGTGTTTACAGAAATGATAGTTTGTGTCCCACAAAACTTTCTCATCCATCTTAATGACTGATTTCATCGATTTTTGTGTGTCTTGTTATAATTGAATCATCTCTGAATACTTTTTTTTTTTTTTCCCCTTTCAGGTCTTTACAATATTTTTCCCTGCATTGATGTGGCTGGGTCCTGATATGACATTGAATAGATGCCAGGATTGTTGAATTCTTAACCTCTTTCTGACTGATTTTGTTTCATGCTCTGGGTTTAGCACTTACCCTTTATGAAATAAATGAACCTTCTTTGTTGGCCTACTTTGGTAAAATGTTTCTGTAAAATCTTCAGAATCTGGCCATTATTAAAAACAAACAAAAAACCATTTACAAAGGTAGAGAAAATAGATGCAGCTCAGTGGTTGGGCGCCTGCTTGCCATGTACAAGGTTGTGGGTTCAACCCCCGGTACCCCCTAAAAAAAAACAAATAAAAAACCCAACTCTTGTTGAGTAGCAGATGTAGCTCAGTGGTGGAGTCTGTATGAGGTCCTGGGTTCAATCCCTGGTATCTCCTAAAAACAAAAAACAAAAAACAAAAAAAACATCAACCACAAAATCCAAACAAGCAAAACCTCCCATGCAGCCATTCAATTATCATTACTTAGGACAAGTCTTGTAACAACTCTATTTTATCTACCACCACCACCCCAGCTAATGCTGTAAATTTTAATTATTGACAGTCATTAATTAAAAGAATTGACACTAATATTATGAACTGAGGATTAAAATGTCTTTTCATCTGTGCTGCAATGTTATATTGCTAAAGACATAATTTAATTGAAATAACATTCATTTCATTCTGTTATGATTTTTCTTAAATCTCTTCCTGAGCTGTTGTCTTTTTTCATGTACACTATTCCTTGTTCATGCTTCTTTCCTTCTTCCTTGGCCAATACTGAGCATGTTCTCCTGTGATAGAACTGTTTTCAATAGCATTGCTTTAAATTTTATTTGCTATATTGATTTTCTCATCAGACCATTGTGAACAACCCAATAATTCCTGCTCTATATGTACTTATCCTTCCTACTATATCGTATTTAATGGTTTTCTGTTTAATACTGCCTTGATATTCTGCTATAGTCATAATTTACATGGCTTGCTTTGTGATAATGTCATCTTTCAATGCTAAATCTTTCCCAATTTCCAGGTGGTTTTCCTTTTGAATCCATCAATTAGAAGTGTGTGAGATTTGGCATCCAAATGTGACTTTTTTTTTTTTTTAATTTAGTCGTGTTTGACATCATACAGTAAAATTGACCCTTTGAAGGATGCACTGATACATTTCATTCTGTTATGATTTTTCTTAAATCATGTACATGTATCCTCACTAATTCTCTCATACCCTTTTATACTCAACAGCTCTCCGTCCCTGAGAATCCACTGATCATACAAAACCCATAAACAAAAAGTCCTGAAAAAAATCAGCTACTTTTAAGTGCTCTTTAGTATACCAACAAAATGAAGGTAGCATCACATTTTGTTATAGTTGTGCATATATTTTACTTAGTGCAGAGATAAATCCTAGCCAGAATTAGGCCCACCATGGCCCTATATTTGTCTCATCAGTAACTGTAAACACATCTTCAGAATAACCCAAAGAATGGAATTTTAAAAATGCTAATCTAGTTATAAACAAAGCAATCTACCTAAAACACCTAATCTGAGCCACATCTTTGTGAAGTATGTGAATTAAGATGGGTTTAATTGACTCACTTGTTCTTTTGGTTTAATACTGTTAAGTTTCAGATTGAGACTGGCTGATAAAAGAATTATGGTAAATAATGGAAATTCTCTTGTGCCAGTATAGGGCAGAGCTATAACATTCTCAAATACAAGTTCCTACAGATAACATTCACTTCTGTCACCACAATGAGGGACAAAGAAAGCAAAACTATTCTGTATCAAGAAAAAGGGGAAAAACAACAACAACAACAAAACTATTCTGTATCAGTCTTCTCACATTCAAAGACACTTATCCAGTTGAAAAGGCTTTCTTCTTTCAAACAGCAGCCCTTGAGTTCCTCAGTAACTTGAACTTGACGCAGGCGGAGTCATGAGCTGCAGCCGAAAAGAAAATATCTTTTTCATTGCCTCTGTATCAATTTATAACTCTGCTACAGTGTTAGTAGATGGCATATTTCCTATTAATTTATTGGTATGTATTAGTGATTACTGATTCTTGTAACATATTTGTGATCTGTTTGCAGGTTTCCACTAAATGGCATCAAATTATGCATTTTAATGTTTGGTTTTATAATCGTATATTTTTGAAATTATTTTCTGCCTGATAAAGCCATTTCTGAGAAACACATTTAAACCTAGCACTGATTTTGGATTTGGCAGTTAATCTCTTTCCTTTGGCATTTTATGTGTGTGTGTATTTGCTATTTTGTTAGGTGTAAACAAGGTCAGAACCTGGGTGACTTTTATTAAGATTTCTGCGCGTTTTCTTGCTTCCTGACTAATAGACCTGGCAGTGCACATGGCTATTGAAATGGCAGCCCTCGAGCCCTCCGGGGTTCTCTAAGGAGGTTACGCTTTCATTATTTACAATAAACCTCATTGTCCAGAAGGCTTCCCGTGAAACATTATAAATAACACGGAGTAATATGCTTGTGCAAAATCACTGATTGAAGCTGGAGGCAGAATCCCATTGCTGCAGTGTCCCCACACAGCCTTCTGCTCATTGAACAGCCACCAAAGTTATCAGTGAAAATACTTAAAAAGATGGAGCACTCCACCTGAAAGCTCTTCATGATTTCCGTGTGTGTGTAATCTCCGTATGTATATGACTGAAATGCAGTCATTGATGTGGGATCTAGAAGCTGTCGGGAACCAAGCCAGCCTTCTTTCAGGATGCTCTCGCTTTCCTTGGTGGCTTCTCCTTGCATGTCTGCTCTGATTGGCTTTTCCTTCCATGCAGCTCATCCAACTTCATGAACCACACTCAGCTTACTTACTGGGAGCTGAGGGCACCTTAATAAAAATGTGGATGCCATAAGCAGCTCAAGTGTCTCGGCATTCCATGAGTTCCCAATAAAACAGAGGCAACCGCCCCTAAAATTCCTGCTGTCCTGTACCGCCCTTTATCGTTCTCAGTGTTGTCACAGCAAGATAAGGTTTATGGCCAAGTCCCCAGAGAACAAACACCACTCTTTCCCCAATAACTGGAGCCATGGACAGTACATATACCAGGTGCTCAATAAATGAGACCCTCTCCCATGGAGGAGTGCTCTATTGATATGGGCTTCTCCAAAGGGATTCTAATGAAAGCCCTGCTTTCCACGCAAACGTGCAGTGCTAGGATCTGCGATCAGGTGAGATGCTCGTGTCTGCCTCAAGAGCTTAAAAGGTTATCAATGTTACAAGATTACAAACAATTTTAAAATCTCTCACGTCTATTCTAGGTTTCAAATTTGCTAAAGATTGCCCTTCTTGGTAGGATTTCACCATAAATTAAATACAACCTCCAGGTCCAACCCTGTATTTATGAAAAAGCTCTTTGTAACTGTTGCCGAAATATGTGGATACATAGATAAATGTCGTTACTACAGACAATTGGCGTAACCATTTAATTCAGGGCATGCAGGAAATGGGCTTAAGTAAAGGATATGTGAGATTGATAACAGGATATACACATGGCTTCGTAAGTAATGTTTATATAAAAGTTCTGAACAAGGACCTCACAAACAGATGATAGAAGTCTGAGGTAATTAATGATCTAGACAAGGGTCAAATAACACTGCACTAAGTACATATAAGCAAATGTTGATTAACCTCAGGCATCTTTTTGTTTGCAACAGTTATTAGGTTGGCTTTTCCACTTTTCAACCATACTGTACTGATAGGAGTAATTTGTCCAAGCCTTCACTAAAAGTAATGTTTTTTGTTTTTTTTCCCCCACATTATTTGCTCATAAAACCATAAAATAGTTAACCCTTAGTGTTTCTCTTCATGCAGGGGTATAAGTTTAGTGATTACACCCGAGGTGGGGATCCTGACTCAGAGTGTCTGTGTTTGACTAGAATTTTTGTGTTGCTCTCCTGAGCAGTGGCCCTAACTCTAAGTGACTGTCACTGTGTGTGTTTTGGTAAACTTCCTTTCTAGCACTGCAAGGTGTTCCAGGTTCATCTTGTGTATTTCCTGCCCCAGTCCTAGAATAAACCCTTCCAAGGATCCCTGGTTCCTTTAATTGGAATTAAAAATCAAGACCTGGTGGCTGGCTGTGCTTGCTACTTCCATGGTGGAAGTAACTTCCAGCCCTCTCAGCCAACAAAACGAAAAGTATGAGAACTAAACCCAAGTACATACACATAACCCTAAATATTTCTGTAGTAAATGATCAGTGTCTGTAGTAAGTTGAACATCAGTTGATGGCTTTGTCCTCCACTTTTCCTTGAACTGTCTTTACTCACGATTGTGCCCCTAGGCTTGCGTGTTTTATGAGGGCAAACACCTGACCCCCAGCGCTGAGCGCAGTATTTGACATATGAAGGTAATTAAATAAGTGCTTCTGGAATAAGTGAATCACTGTCTCCCAGTTTACGACTGTTTCACCCCCTGCCCTTTGTGATACAATAACCAGAAACGTGGTAGTGAACTGATCTGAAATCACATACTTTTTATTAAAAACATCCATATAGCCGTAAAAATCCAAGGACACTATGTAGACGCTTTAGAATAGCATTTATATCATCCAAATAGTGTCATCGTGACACAGTCGAGTGTGGCACTTGGCCATGAAATCTCTTAATTCAACCATTTATTTAGACATTATCCCAGAATATCTTTGATTCCCAACAAGTTATTTTGTGCATCTGATGTAACAACCACTTGTTCCAAGTATGAGTGTCAACATATCCTCAAACATGTGGGCACACCTGCAGAAAAATATTTTTTTACAGGTAATTATTGAGCCAGTTGGTCTTGAGCCCAGAATCTCTTGGCTGGTCACTGGTGAATACAAAATGGGCTCTTGAGGCAAAATCATGATTCCAAACTTCCTCTTGTGAAGAACTTTCTTCTAAGAATACCCAGTATATGTTCTATAGAGTTTATAAACTGATGATGATTAGGGAGTACGCATTTTTCTTGCGAAACAGACTGCAGTAACTTTTATTGAGATGAAAAAGATGTTTTCCTGGTGGTTCATCACATAGAAAATTTGGCTGAGGACTGTACACAGGTAGATGGGCAGGTGGAAGAATAGATGGAGAAGAGGGATGGGGATGAGAGGGAAAGCTTTTATCCTAGGTGCTTTAGTTTCCAGGGCTGGTTAAACAAATGCATTGAAATGAATTGACTTTAAACAATGGGAATTTATTTGGCTTAGACTTTTTTTTTTTCCTCCCTCAAAACTGTAACTCAAGCCTTTCTTCTTGCCCAAAGATTGGCGTTCTGGGGCTGGCTGCTGGTGATCCTTGGGCCTTAGTTTGTCACTAGGCAGTGCACGCGGTGGCACCTCCTGGTGTCTACCTTCTCTTCCATGCTCCGTTGATCAGCCTCTGTCTGCTCCCTCTGTGGATCTGTCTGAATTTCATTCTCTCATAAAGGACTCCATAAAGGGGATTAGGTCCCATCCTGATCCAGGTGGGCCACACCTTAACTGAAGGAACCTCATGGAAAAGTCCTGCTTGGGTGGGTTCACTCCCGCAGGAATGGGTTTGGTTTAAGGGCACGTTTTTCTGGGGTACATACAAGCTTCAAACCACCACACTAGGCTATGAATTATTGATGTGTGTTGGGTTGTGTATTTTTTTTGTTGTTGTTTTTTAGTTGAGACTTCTGGGTCAGGAAATGAATCCACTAAAGATAGAGGTTGAGGAAATATAAACACTTTTCCTATGAAAGAAACAATTCAGCTTTACTTTGTTACCTAAACAACTTGGTTCAGCAACCAACCAGATATGGGTTTTGGTTTTGTTTTTAACTGACTTTCTTCATGTTTTACCTCAAGGGATCAAGAGGTTTGGTGGAGACAGATCACGTTTTAGTGTTAGCAGACATAGTCCTAGTCCAGCTCTAACACTAATTTGTGAACTTGACAAGTTGCTTCAAGAAAATGGTGTTTTAAAAAATAACTTTACGGAATAAACCTTCGAGACAGGGACTCTATTTCATAGAAAAGGAATTAAAAAAAAAATCCATCAAGGCAAAATGAACTGTCCAAGATTATAAGTTAAAAAAATTTTTAGTGAAGTTGCAGATTTGTAGAAACAAATTGTGTAGAAAATGGAGTTTCCTTATATGCAGCCTATTAACATTCTGAATTAGTATGGTAAAATTTGTTACAGCTAATGAAAGAATATTTTTATAATTACACTAATTATAGTCCATGGGTTACATTAGAGTTCCCTGTGTTGTACAGTTCCATGGATTTTTAATTTTTATTTTAGTAACAAAACCTGAAATTTCGACCTTTAACCACATGCAAATATATAATTCAGTGATGTAAATTATATTCACTATATTATGCTTCCATCACCACCATCCATTACCAAGTTTTCCCACAAGGGAATTTCTATGCCAATTAAGCTTTAACTGGTTTAGAATTGCAAAGCTGTGTGATTACTGGTAAGTAAATGGCTTCACCGTGCTTTTACCTCACTTAATGGGTAAGACTCACCTAATTTACCAGTGGCATGGATACTAGTCTCTTACAATGATTCTGTTCTTAACAAGAGACACTCTTCTGCCCCACCCCAGTCTCGCTCCTGGAATATGTCAACGTGATTTCCCAAGGTGGAGAAGAAACTAGACTCTAGGCATTTTTTCCTGCGAATTCTGAGATTTGACAGGGGTCACTGCTCTTAGAGAGATTACAAGGCTATTGGATCTGTCCTTTAGTAGGTTGTGAATTATGTGTCTGGCCAGGGACATACGGCTCCTTGGACATGGCTTAATTCCAATGGCGACCACCACCTCCTAACAAAGTCAGTTGGAGACTGCAGTGAGACCCTATGTTCAGACTGACTCTTGGCTGTAGGATGTGGCTCTCATTATAAGGCGGTGTGAGTTTCCTATTTGCCGCTTGTTGGGGGTTGAACCCTGTCCCCTGCTAAAGACGTGTTCCAGCGCTGATCCACATTCCTGTGGGTGTGAACCCATTTGTCAGTGGCACCTTTGAAGATGTTATGACTAGTTAAGGTGTGGACTCACTTGTGAATAGGATCTTTGAAGATCCCATTTACGAGTTGAAAATGAATCAAGGCTGACCTTAGCCCACATGGTTAAAAGTCCTTACAAGGAGAGAACGTCTAGAGGGACACACAGATGGACTGAACCATAGACGCTAAAGGACAGAAAGAAGCCAGAGAATGACGCAGATGGCCATGCGATGGAGGCAGCGAAGCCAGCAAAGAACCCCAGGGATTGTGGCAAACCACCAGAAGGCTACTGACTTGGGGGGAAAAAGAGCCTGTGAAGACCTTGATGTTGGTCTTCTGACCTCTGAAACCGAGACGACAAATTCCCATTGCCTGAGACAGCCAGTGTGCGGTATTTGTCATGGCAGCCCTGGACAACTGAGATACTGGTCTAACAACTCATCACAAACTCAGTGGTTGGAAACTACATAGTCCTCTTATCCTGCTGTTCTGGAGATCAGACGACCAAATGGGATCTCACAGGGCTGAGAGCAGGAGGTTGGGACCACTGTTTTCCAGTTAGAGGCTGTAGGATAGAGACCACTTCCTGGTCTTCTCCTCTCTAGGGACCACCCACATTTCTTGGCTCATGCCCCTTTTCCATCTTCAAAGCCAGCAATGGCTGGTTGAGTCTTTCTCATGATGTGCTCTCTGGTTCTCTTACATCTTCCATGTTTAAATCACATTAGTTCCAGCTGGATAATCCAAGATATTCTTCCCATTTCAAGATCTTCTCCTCAAACACAGCTGCAAAGTCCCTTTTGCCTGGTAACATGATATATCCACAGGTCCTGGGGATTAGGGCTTGGAAGACTTTGGGGCATTATTTAGCCCGCAATTTATAATTTCTGGGCAAACATTTAAAGATTCATAAACCTCCATTTTCTTCCACACTAAAGAAAACGAAATGAGTTAAGCTGTGTGGTTATGAGGATCAAATGCCTTCAGATGCATGAAGAATTCTGGTTTAGCAAACATAACCTATAAAAACCAGTCTCCCCTCCCCTTGGTGAGTAGCCCACGTCATGTTTCTGTGCCAGACCAGATTCCATGGTGCCCTGTAAGAAAAATGTAGAATCTGTGCCATTTGAGGAGCATGCTCTAAAGAAAGTAGAGATTTTAGCTTTTGCTCCTCGGAAACTGGCACCTTATCACACATTTCCTTTTCTTTAGAATTGTTCACATCCTTGGCCTGTCTTAAGCAACAATATTTATCTTGTTCAGAATGTGTTACTTCAAGGATTGTTGCTTTGGTTAAAATAAAATTTCGTATGCATGACAATGTTACCACTGGGCAACTCGAGACTTAGAAAAGTCAGTATTTCCAACAATTTCATTGTATGTTCTGTGTAAATAATAAACTGACGTGTATTCAATGACATAGAATATGCACTTAATCTTTTTCCTACTTTTTATTGTAATAGTATATAATTTTTAAAGGGTGCTATATCATTCAGGGTTGTCGGGAGAAACAATAGTATGGAGATTTTGTATACACACACACACACACACACATAATACATATACACACACATGCACAGAACAGGGTATAAGTGTATTTGTTTATGATATGTGGACGTGTGTGTGTGCAAAAATGAGAGATTTTAAGGAGTTGGCTCATGCAGTGCTTGAAGTCTGCAACTCCAAAATTCATAGGGCCAGGCAGGAATAGATGTTGGAGTCTTGTATTACCAGATGGCTCTGGTTTCTGGCTTCTAGGTTCTTGGCTTATGTCCATAATAGAATTTAAGGACACACCATAGGGTAGGCAAGGGAGTAAAGTGTATATTAAAGAATGTGGGAGGTGTGGGGAGCAGGGCATATGGGAATCCCCTATATTTTAGTGACATTTGTATAATCAAAGTATCTTTAAAAAAATAAAAGTCATGAAGCATATGACAACATGGATGAACCTGGAGGACATTATGTTGAGTGAAGCAAGCCAGACACAAAAGGACAAATACTGTATGATTGCGTTACTATGAATCAAATATATTGTGTAAATCATGGGAGTTAATAGTTAGAATATAGGTCACCAGAAAATAGAATGAGGGTAGAGAATGGAAAGCTGAGGGTTAATCTGTGCAGAATTGGTAAAAAGGTAATTTGCAAATCTTTGGAAATGAAAAGAAATGGCGAAAGCATATCATGGTGTTTGTGAGTAGCAGAGCTATTTTATATGGGTATGACAGTGGTTGAAAGGGAAAGTCTAAGGTCATGTATATTACTAGAAGGAAAGCTAAAAAACATAAGATGAGACTATATAATAGTGAAACCTTATGTGAAATACAAATATGGGTAATATTGCTTATATGACTTTACAAAATATAAATACAAATAGACTAAAATGGAAACAGAATAGCAGCTATGTAAGATGGGAAGCATGGAGAGATTGAGAGGTGGGTGAGGTATTTTTGTTTTGTTTTTTATTGGAGTGATGAAAATGCTCTAATAATTGAAGTGATGAAGACTCAACCATTATATCCAATACCACTGTACTCTTTGGGTAGATTTATGCTTTATTAATATGTATCAAAAAATTGATTTGTTTAAAAAAAATAAAACGGGAAAAGTGCACAGTCCAAGGCAAGGGCCAGGGCATGCTGCAGAGTGAGATGTGCGTATGGGACCCCAGGTCAGGCCTTTTTAAAGTCCTTCCTCAGGAAGCAGGTGTGGCTCAATCGATGGGGCTCCTGTTTACCATATGGGAGGCCCCAGGTTCGCTTCCCGGGGCCTCCTTGTGAGAGCAGGCTGGCCTGCCGGTGGGCTGATGCAGCAAGACCTCACAGCAAGGGGGAGATAAGCAGACACATAAAAAACACACAGCAAATGGACACAGCAAACACAAGCAGCAAGGGGGGGATAAATAAATAAATCTTTAAAAAAAAAAAAAATCCTTCCTCCCCCTTTGTGATGTTGGGGAGGGGCCCCAGCTGTTGACTGTTCTGATTGGTTTCCCACCTGCCAGTTCACAGGGGGCCAATGCTGAGGCCTTTTGGGGATTCCAGGGCTTTCCCTTGACCCACAGGGATCAAATGGGGTCCTGTGGCTAAGGGGTCTCAGGGTCTTTCTAGCAGCCGCCTTCTCAGGAGGCTTCTGGGCGAGGCCCCGGGGTCGCGAGGCCCCGCAGTCAGCTGCCTTCCCCCTCACTATACTAACCTGCCTCACTTGATGCATAATTGCTGCTTCTCCAGTAAACCTGTTTATTCTCTGAAGGCCTTCGACTGATTGGGTGAGGCTCACCTACATTATGGAAGGTCATCTCCTCTACATAAATTCAACTGATTGTAGATGCTCATCCTCTCTCCAAAATACTCCACAGCAACATCAGGGCCAGTGTTTGACCAAACAACTGATGAACCATAGCCTAGCCAGGTTGACACATGAAATTATCACAAGTTTAAGTTAGGTATTAAGTGAACAAAAAACTCCTCCTCCCAACCTTGCTGTCCCATTTTCCAAAGAAAGGTACTTTTAACTGTCGCTATTTTTCTTTTTTTCTTGAAGGCCTCCAGGAATCTTCTAGGGTTTTAGCACCATGTCATCATTGACACGACTGGGAATCCGAGTTACCCAGGCCACCGAGCTTCTCCTGGTTCTGTGCTTCCAAGCCAAGCTTGCAGAAGAGGAATCTTTGCTAAGCCAGGATCTCAGGGCCAGCTGGAAGCCTCCCTGTGTTGTCTCTAGCTCTGTCTTCTGAGGTCTTGGTGAGGAGAGCACCACCTGGAGATGGCTAGCTTGTCTCGCTACCTGACGCCAAGCTCTCTTTAAGCCCCTCTCCTTGGAAAGGAGCTACTGGCTGTGGTGGGTCAAACTGAACACCCCAATTTTGACATGTTCTTAGTCTTGATCTCCTTTCCTTGGTTTTAAACTCATTGTAGATAGAACCTCTTGAAGATGCTATTCTGGTTAAGGTGTGGCGGTTGAATTTGGGTGGCAGCTTCACAAACAAAGGGTCCTGGACTTGATCCAGATTACGAGAGGTCAGTGTCAGAGAAAGACCTCTGCAGTCAGCTGGAATTTGGATGAGAAAGGAGAGGATGTCACCACGTGACAGCCACATTTCCTTGTCAGTTACACTGTTTTACTCTGAGTCTTCTCTGAAAGGGCGTGTAGCCAGCTGCAGGTGAAAGCATCATCTTCAGAAAAAAAACTTTACACAAGGAAGGCAGGCAAATATATAAATTATGTTCTACCTGTCTCGCTGGCAGCAAGCACCAAAATGCCACTTAGGGGGGAAGGTATGGCCTTGCTGACACATTGACTTTTGGATTCCAAGCTTCTGAACCCTTGAGTCAACGAATTCCCTTTGTTCAAGCCAACCCATTGTGTGGTATTTGTCATAGCGGCTCAGGAAAACTAAGATTCTGTGTCTCCTCCATGTCCCATCTCCTAAGCATAATCATGTGAAAGATTCGCAGCTTCACAAGAGTAAAGCACAAAAGGGAAGTCTTTTCAGGCAAAAGTTGAAGTTGCTTTTAATCACGGAACACAAAGTTTCTCTTGGATTGTGGAGCATAAATAAAAGTTCATTAAAAACCTTGTAACAAAACAGAATATTTGTGAACATACAAAACAGGAAGAAATAGCTCGGCAAAATTATTCTGCCATGATCAGAGATTCAGTTTGTTTTCTTGAAATAGGGAGATATTGAGTGGATGAACCATAAAACATTCGCTTGGGAGTTTTGCTTTATATATTTCATCCTCTGTTTAATAAAAAAGCCATTTGTTGCATGCAGATTTTCACTCTACAATTTTCTTTGTTTTTTTATGTTGGACTCATTTGCCTCTAATCTGGTGATGGTGGTTCTGTTACATATATTTTCATAAAGTCTTTGACCTTTCTGTAATTACTAACTCTTCAGATTGTGCCTATTGAGTCAATAAGAGTTTTAATGTGATTTATTGGTGTGGGTAAGCGTTAATGCAGGCTTGGCTTGCAGTCAACCTTATAATCTCATTTTATCATAATGTCTTTAATGTACAGTACTTGCTTTTTTTCAAGACTTTATTTTCCTAAAAATGTTGGCATACTTTGCTACGTGAGTGGACTTGATGGCACATAGTTTTTCTTTTGGCAGTTAAAGTTTGACAATAAGGTCTTCATCCCTTTCAGTATTGCTCAAAATGAGTCAAAGGACTACTTCTATGAAAACCACATCTTATGATGGAAAAACACCATTCCCTGAGCCCACAGAAAGTCTTATCAGACTCCAGAAGGCAAGGCCTGGGAATCTGTATTCCATATGTACCTCGTGCTTTTTTAGTTGAAAAAGATGTATTCCCATATTCATAAGAGTATGACAATTGAAAAAAGATTAAAAAAATAATAGAGGGAACGGATGTGGCTTAAGCAGTTGAGTGCCCACCTCCCACACGGGAGGTCCTGGGTTCAGTTCCCGGGGCCGCCTCAAAACAAGCAAGAAACAAGCAAGTGAAAAAGGCAATTTGGGGGAGCCAATATGACTCAGTGGCTGAGCGCCGGCTTCCCATATACGAGGTCCCAGGCTCAATCCCTGGCCCCCAGTACCTTTATTTAAAAAAAAAAAAATTGGTTTTCCTGTAGCTGGATACATTTAAAAAAACAAACAAACTATGGAGCATTTGGAATTTTAAGCACTAAGTGATCCTTGTTGCCTCCTTGTAAAAACTACGTGGGTAATTCGATGAGGTCTTGTTCCGCTGATAACAAGCAGCTCTGTCATACTGAAGCAACCTCCCTGTTGTCTTCTAAGCCTAGGCGTGAAAACAGAGAATGCCCTTTCTCTGTTTAAAAAAGAAAAGAAAAAAAAAAAGACTCTAAGGAAATGCTATTCACACATCATACACACTGGGTTGCTTGACAATTTGTCAACTTTCTACCTTAAAGTCGTGCTGACCTGGACAGTTCTCACAGTGGTCAAAGTGTCAGCAAGGGTGTGGCTTTCTTGGGCACCATGGTTTAAGGATGATGATAATCCCAACATCCACCCTCTCCCCTCCAAAATACACAAAAGAAGTCCTGTTCAGCCTCCTGCAGTTTTCAAAATGACCTCGTTATTATGGAGGTTGTCAACTTACAAAGCAATCACGCACATGTGTAGAATTCCCATACATCAGCCCTTCACCAACACACCACAGGGTTGTAGAACCTTGTTACAGATTGAGATATCGTCAGACCTTTGTGCTTTTGAGACATGGTGATGTCTACATA
>JAQZBX010076761.1:0-14381 GCA_029593785.1 Cabassous unicinctus | reverse complement strand
GCTGCTTCTCAGGCTCCTTCCGGCTCTGCACCCAGTCGTGAAATGGAAGGACTGCAGGCAGATGCCCAGGCCGGGGGTCTCCACCCACTCTGCTCGCTGACTTCTTGAGTAGAGGGCACAGAGGAGGCCTCCCGTCTCTTAACGAAACATCGGAAGAACTCGCAGACCCTGCCAGCTGAGCAGACATGGTGCAGCACACGGAGATCCGGTCCCCGACGGGGCGGCCCGGCTGGTCCTCCGGTGGACGCTGCACCCGAGATTAGAATACCTTTGCCCCCCAGATGTTAACACCCATCATCAGAGCTCCTCCCTCCCCAGCCTCGTGCTTGAAATGGCAGTTCCCATCTGAAACTAAATGGCAACACTGGTTCAGCTTTTATTAGAAAATGGATTGGTCTGAGGAACACAAAACAGTATTTCACTGTTCATTGGCCCTTGCCATTGTCCTGGAGGAAAGCTCCGCCATCTCCCCTGAAGTGAGAAAACGGCTGCTGGGCACAGGTGCAGGGCGAGGGGCACCTGTCCGTTCTTTATTCTGTTCTGTTCGTATCCTCCCAAAACCCCAAAAAGGAGGAGCTTTATTAGCCCATTTCATAGATGTGGCACCTGAGGCCTGGAGAGGTTCTGGCCCTCACCAAGGTGGCACAGCTGGGGAGAGGAGGCTGAGAGGCCGGGGCAGGGGTCTGGCGCCAGGGCTTGTCCAACCTCTACCCCCGCAAGTCCCTGGGCCTTGAGCCTGTGGCAGGGGCAGGGTCCAGCAGCCTGCCCGGCCTCTTTCCTCCAGTGGGGACGGCCTCGAAGCCAGCTCAGGGCTCCGTGCCGTGGCCGGGGACGCTGGGAGCTCGTCCTGCTCCTTCTGGGACAGCAAGTGCAAGTCTGTCTTTAGAAAAGGCATGGGTGGGGAGGGTGTAGCTCAGTGGCTGAGCCCCTGCTTCCCATGTATGAGGTCCTGGGTTCAATCCCTGGGCCTTCCAAGAAGAAGGGGGGAAAAAAGGCATGAGCTCTGAAATCCTGGCAGGGCGGCGTTCACTCAGCCCACAGGCTTCCGGCCTTCCAGGTCTCTGGCTGCGACGCATCCACAGAGCCCGGTAGGTGACAGGTGCCCTCGAGGACACAGCGCTCGGCCCCCTCTGGGCCTTGGGCGGTGGGCAGCCTCGTTGGGAAATTGCCACGTGCACATTTTAGAGCCCATGTCCCGCTTCCTCCAAACCTGTGCTAAGTAACATGTCGGCCGGTGTGTGCTGATCTCTTGAAAACCACATACCACGAGCCACACGAGCAGCCGGCATGGAAGAGATGTTGGTCTTTAACACGAATGTGCTCAGGCCACGCTCGGGTAAGGGAGTCACAGCCGCGAGGGCGTCTCCTGCCCTCAGCCAGGGCCTCTCCCGCCTGTCCTCAGCTTGCTCGCGCCTCTGGAAACTTCCACACCCGCAACCACTGGGCACTGACTCCGAGTCAGGAGCTCGGAGAAGCCCCTGAAGGATCAGCCAGGCTCCCCAGAGGAGGCGGCTGAGGCGCTTTCCGCTCTTCTTTTGCAGGGAGCCGAAGGGCAGAAGCCAGGCTTTGGCTACGGAGGCAGAGCTTCCGACTATAAATCAGCTCACAAGGGGCTCAAGGGCGCCCACGAGGCCCAGGGCGCGCTCTCCAGGATCTTTAAGCTGGTAAGGGGACCCTCCATGGGGTCCGCGGGCACGTGGGGGGGGCACCGACGCCGGCCCTGCGGCCTGTCTCCAGGCTGGTGGCCCCTCGAACTGACAGCACCGGATGCCAAGGGCCTGGTTTAAAAAGTCCACTTTGCAGAGGGGTGCTGCCCCCCAGCCCCCAGCCCCCAGAGGCCGTGGGGGGTTCTCGGTTCGCTCAGACCCTGAGCAGTGGCAGTGGGGCCGGTGGGCGTGCACCCTGGGATTGCCGCAGACCCTAATAAGAGGAAGGGGCATTTTGGAGGCGGTCGCCAGGTCTGCTTCCCCCAACCAGCCGTCCTCGAGGCCTTCTATGGGTGCACCCCTGGCAGCCTCCAAAAAGGGCAGCTGGCAGGGGCTCACGCAGGCGGGGAGAGCGCTGGGTGGTCCCGGATCGGGGAGGAGAGCAGGGCACCCCCAGGCCCTCTGTCCTCCCCCCAGGGGTATGGGTGGGAGCCACCCTGAGAAGAGGGGCCAGGATGAGGGTTCTGAGGAGACAGCAGAGAGGGGGCTCGGGGACCCCAGACCCAGGAACCGGTGAGTCTCAGTTTCCTCACTGTAACGTGGGGGAAACGTACGGCGCGCCTCGCAACACTGGCGTGAAGGTCAAGGGTGACGTGTGTGAGGGGACGGGTGGCTGCGGCTCACTATGCGCCAGCTGCGCTCAGAAGGCCCTGGAACCTCAGCGCGGCTCTCGTGGAGCTTCGGGCAGGAGCCTGAACAGACCAGTGCCAAAGGGGCGCCCAGAACTCTCGGGGCCGACGCCGGTGCCCCCGGGCCTCCCCGTGGTGCCTCCACTTGTGCCTCCAGCTCTGCCAAGGCGCTGGGCAGTTGCCAGAGGACCCGGCCTTTCAGGGCATCTCTGCCTGCACCCCAAGAGCTGGAGGCTTCTCTCAGGGAGAAGTAGGGTGAAGCTGGGGATGGGGAGCTTGACCCCGTCCCCTGTGGCATCATCTCCACCCCCTAAAGGACAGGCCACTGGAAGTTCGCCCCCAGGGGCCGGAGTACCTGAGCCGAAGCCAGCCTGCTGGGACCAGGCTGCTGCCTTCGGGGGCCAGCCCGGGGCCAGGCCCCGAGGCCCCGAGGCCCCGAGGCCCCGAGAACCACGTCGGGAGGCAGGGAAGCAGGGCAGTCGTGGGAGAGACGGGCCTGGGGCGTGCAGGGCTGCCTTCGCCCGCGCAGAGCCGTCCCCGTCAGCGCTGAGCGGTGCCGTGTGGCTCTCCTGCGTCCAGGCCTGCATGGAACCCCCTCCAGGGCCAGGGGTCCTGGTCATTCCCAAACAAGGCTCCGGGGCCCGCTGGCACTCGCCACACAAAGCTCCATCCAATACACGAGGTCTGTGCTCCTCGGCAGGGGTCTTGGATGGACTGGAGGGATCCGGTGGATCCCGGGGGACCACCAACCCAGGGAGGCTGGGGCTCTAGCTGCCTCCCAGGGCCCCTTGAAGCGGCGGCTCTGTGGGCCCCCCATTCGGTGAGAGGCTTGTTCTGCATCTTCTAGAACTGCCTCGGTGCTGGGAATTTCACAGGCGTCCCCGACTTCTAGTGCTGCGGTAGGTGGGGGTAGGAAACGTGTGGGATGGATGCTGCGGGATGAAGCGCCCTGCGGATGTGCGTGCCCGCGAGGGGCGCCCCAGCTTTGAGCAGGGGTCTGGGCGGAGCCCTGAGCAGAGCTGAAGGAGGCCAGGGGCAGCCACAGGCGTGCGGGGGCAGGGACGGAGCAGGCCCAGCCTGGGCGCTCGCCAGGAGGACGACGCGGCCAGTGGGAGAGGCCCGCGTGGCCGGCCAGGGGCCCGAGGGGTCGAGGCCGAGGTCACGGGCTCCCCGCCCCACAGGGGCACAGAGCTTAGGGCTCCGGCAGGGGCGACCCTGCAGGAGTGCGGGGAGGGAGGGCGCGGCTGGCGTGGCTGACATCACAGTGCCAGCCCGGGGCTCGGCAGAGACTGGCAAGGGCTGCAGCTGCGTTTTGACCTCTCTGGCCTGGACGGACAAGGAGGAGGCGTGGGGGTTATTTCAGCACATGACCAGGGTTCCGGCGGCGGGCTGGAGGGTCACGCAAAGCGTGAGAACCCCAGGCCTCCAGCTGGAGGGCTCCTGGCACGACCCGCTCCAGGGCAGCACTGAGACGAGATGGGCAGCCCGGCGCTCTGCTATGGGAGCCGACTCCACGCCGACCGAGGCTCCACCGGGCTGCCGTTCCCGGGTCTTGCTAGTAGGAGACTGTCAAGAAATAAACATCCTCACAACGGATGTCCCACCTATGTTTTCATTAAAACAACTGCCATTCCCACTCACTCTTCATCTGAGCAAGGAGAGCCACTTCCTGGCCCTCGTTAAGCAGCAGGCTCGTCACAACTGCTTACCAGGCGCTCTGGTAAGTTCTCTTCCTACCTCAGGAAGTGTAATGAGGAAGATGGATGCCAGCAGGGAAAGGCAGCGCTCACCTGTCCTGACAGGGCAGGTGCCTAGAGAAAGGCACAACAGCCCACGAGGCCGGCGCCACGTGGACAGAGAAGTTAATTCCCGAAGGTTTCCTTTTCGCTGTTGACTGAAAGATGAGCGTTCCCGTGGCCCGTTCTCCACAGATCCAGGAGGGAGCCCTCAGCACGAGCAGGTGGGAGCCAAGCTAGGAGCGGGCACCCAGCCTGGGCCCCTCAGCGGGCCGGGCCGCCTCGTTCGCCTGCTGAACTGTCTGTCTTCAGCACCGCAAGGGCCCATTTGTCTGGAAAGCCTAAGTTGTCACGGGCAGGTCGTGCTTTGGGGGCTCTCGGCTGCTGGACAGCGGGCGGCTGGTTTGGACACTGGCCCTTCTGTGGGGTGTGTCTTGCCCGTGCCCCCACAGCTGGTTCCACGGTCCCCAGGGTGCCCAGTCTCACAGGACATGCAGCCCAGAAAACTGCCCGCTAGCCAGGGCCAGCAGCCCCTGCCTCCACCCGCACGGGGAGGGGAGCTCTGCTCTGCTGGCAGCGTTTTCTAATTCCAAGGACTACGGCTGATGGTGAACAGGTGACACTGCCCTGCTGCCTGTGTGTCCGTGCTCGTGGCTTGGGCACAGCGTTCTTTACTTTGTGCCGTGGGCCGAAGAGGGCAGCAGTAGCTGGGAGGTGGTGGCCCAGTGCTGTCTGTCCCCCCACGGGAAATGGCCTGTTGCTTAAGTCTCTTGTTTTCTGGGGGCTCCCAGTCAAAAGGAGGGTTGTGGAGTGAGAGGTCAGCTCTTCGGCATCCTTTTGAGCATCGGGTCGCACAGCCCCAGTGCCCCAGGTGGCTCTTTGGGGGGTGGTCAGAGAGGGTGGCCCCCTCGCTGCCCCCCACCGCTAACGCTGCTGTTCTCCTTTGCTAGGGAGGAAGAGACAGCCGGTCCGGATCGCCCATGGCCCGGCGCTGAGGCCTGCCCCGCCGTCCCGCAGCCTGCGCCCACTCCTCCCTCCCTTCACTCCTTACTACCGCCTCCGGCCGGGCCTGGCCGTCCCGCTAACCCCCTGAGCTGTGCACGCAGAAGCGCCGCCCCGGCCTCCTCCGCCGTCTCTGGCCAGCGGTTCCCTGGAGAAGCGGCAGCCAGGCGGCCACTCGTGCTCCCGGGAATGAAGCCAGCGTCCCCTGCACGCGCCCCTCCCGGCCTGCGCTGGGCCCCAGCTGCGCAGCCCCCACACCCCGTGGCCCGGCCGGAGCCCCCGCAGCGGCGGGCGCGACCCCAGGCCCCTGTGCTTCTCCCCTGCCCCTCTCTCCCCGCCAGAACACTTTGGTTTCTCTAACAGGCTTAGTCAGGGAGCGCGTGGACGCGGTGGGAGCTCCTGGAACGCAGCGGGCGGGCAGCTGCGAGGGCAGGTGGTGCGTGAGGCGGGGGCGCTGCGGGGCGGGCTGCGCACCACACCCCACGAGCCGAGTCGTGGGTGGCAGAGAGAGGACGAGGACGTCAGACGGGGGCTGGGCCGCCGCCCCGAGCAGGGACAAAGGACGTTCGTGGGAGGCGGTGGCCGCCAGCCGGCGCCGCTGGCCTCCTCGAGGCCCCGTGGCCTGCGCCCGGGCGCAGGTGCCCTGCCCACAACACAGCGGCCAGGACGCGGGGCCAGCGCGGCTGGCGGGAGGCGAGCAGGCTTTGGCTTGAGCGACGCGACCAGCGGTGAGCAGTGAGGACTAATCCGCAGGGGAAGGCGAGGGGCGGCCTCTGCCCCCAGGCCGTGCTCCCCGGCCTCCCCGGCGTGGGCGCTGCCCGTCCAGGACCCGAGCTCTTCTGAAGTGCACCTTTCTCACCTGAGCTGACTCTCCCCAGCCCCTCCCTCTAACCTACTGACCCCACGTTTGATTTTTAGCGTCCTTTACTGGCCCCCGAGAGCCACCCACACTGGCGCCGGACCCCGGAGGACGCGCCAGGGGTGGCTGTGCCCCGCCAGCCCGCGTTTCTTTAATTGCATTCTAATTCCGAATGTTTAGTGTGGGCTTAACACGATGTCTATTAATCTCCCACCTCGACGATGGGAAGGTAAAGGGGGAAAAAAAAACAGGAACAAAATTTCAGAAACAAAACCTCCAAATAGTTCGCCAGGAGCACTCGACGTCTTTGAGCAGATTGTCGGCTGTTCCCACTGGCGGCCACAGCCAAACAGCAAGTGCCGCCCGTGAGTGTACGATGCGCTCGGCATCGGAATAAAACAATAAACGTTTAATGACATTTGCATGGGTGCCTTATTTCAATTCTGGTTTGTAGCAGGGGGCTCATCTCGGCCATGATCCAGTGTCAACAGTAGTTGACACTTAGAGAGCTCTCCTATTGTCACCTGCGTGCCACCAGGCTCATGGCCTTCAGGTGGTTTAAGCGCCGAGAGAAAGTGGAAGGAAGGGCTCTTGGGAGAGCGCTGATTCCGAGTCACGAGGAAAGGAATGCCCGGTTTGCCCTTAAATGATTTTTTAAGGTATATTTTCCTTTATTTTGCTAGAGTAAACATCCTGTTGATGTGAATGGGGGACTCTGAAAAATTACTTCTTTGCACTTTGTTAGGGTGGCACAGATGTTCACAGCATTATTTTAGGAATTACTGGAATTCTTTTCCCCAAAAGACAAACGTTAAGGCCTTTTTTGTCTTGGTTTTTGTTTCATCTTGTTAAAAAATCACTGTTCTTTTCTTTACCATGTAGTAACTAAGAGAAGCGATCCACATTTCTGAAACCTGGAGGGACCCCAGCTCTGGGGCAATTGCAGAAGTGTACACGCTTGTTTCTCTGTTAGACACACCGCTTCCAGACCCAAGCGCAGGAAACTATGTGCAGAAGCTGCGGAAGGTCTGTCCCCACTCATTCCAAATGCAGACACAACTGTGCAGGCACGAAACCGGGGCCTCTCCCAGTGGGGCCGGCAGGCTCCGAGCAGGCGCCCACCTCTCCCTCCTCTTCCTTCCTCTACCCTAACCCCTTTGGGTGGAGGAAATTGGAATGCTTGTAGTTGGCAAGTATATTTTGATATTACATATAAATGTATTAAATGGTAAACCAAGGATATACTACATAATGATATAGGATTTACCTAATACACTATTCTGATAAACACTTTACAATAAAACTGCAAAATATAAAGGGGTCGCAAACCTACTGTGTGAAGAAAGGTCCATTTCTATCCATCACAACAGAAAAGTGCAATGATAATGCTTTGCAATATGCCGCATCGGCCCGCACGGCCGCCCCCACCTGTGGGCACAGACAGGGTAGGAGGAGGCCGCAAGCATGGCTTTCCGATGCCACCCAGGAATGGCACGTGGAGTTGCTAGAGGAAGCCTCGGAGCTGGGTGCACGAGGTCCCGTGGCCGAGGACAGGGGCGAGCGCTTGAGGGCAGGGCCTCGGCGAGGGCTGTGGGGAGGATGTCGTCTCAGGAGCAGGTGAGACCTTGCAGTGACGGTGGCTTCAGACACTGGGCAGTGGGAGGATAAACTGAATTTGGGGGTTATGTGAGGAGGAAGAAGTGGGACACGGAACTACTGTAGAAAGTGAATGGGGAGCGGATGTGGCTCAAGCAGCTGAGCGCCTGCCTTCCACATGGGAGGTCCTGGGTTTGGTTCCCGGTGCCTCCTGAAAAAACAAAAACAAGCAAAACAAATGATAAAACCAAGTCAGGGAAGCTGATGTGGCTCAGTAGTTGAGTGCTGGCTTTCCGGATTCAATCCCCGGCCCCAGGTACCTCAAAAAGAAAAAACTGCAGCAATTAACGAGAGAGCGCGCTAAGCCATTAATTAATTTTTGGTGTATATTTTTCTCATTCGACAACACTATTTATTACACCCCCATTTGACAAGGTGTTATAAATTTCAGGGCTCTGCAGTTGCATACTCTTTCCTCTTTGCCCAAAAAGATGAGTTGAAGCGTTCGTGCACTTCTCCGTTGCACTGTCTCCCTTGAAAACAGTAGCTGGCTTCTAAACAACTGGCCGCTGAGGCGGCGCTGGCCAGCACGATGGGGCCTCACGACTTACTCCCTCGCAGCTCTGCGCACCGTGGCTGGAGCTAGAATCAGGTGTCCGCGCTGATTTAGATGCGAATCGGCGCTCACCTGTCCCCCGACGACCGCAGCCTTAGCTACACCCAGCTGGGCGAAGGCGGCCCGCCGCTGCCTCTGCTCACCGCTGAGAAATGACCTGCGCGTTTTCCCGGCTCTAGACTCTCACAAGCTCCTGGCTTCCAGTATGGACCTGGGATTCCTTAGCAGTCAGGACCTAGAAGAATCAACTCCACCCGACAGTACCCAGGGCCGCCTCCCTTCTGAGCCTGGCTCCAGCGTGGTTTTAGGTGACTGTGAAGCCGAGAGAGACCTGGAGAGCAGCGCATGGCAGTTGTGGGGGCAGCTGCAAGGGCAGGACCCCCCCCCCAGAGCTGCTGGTCGAGTGGGGCGGGACAGTGCAGCTGGAGAGACTCACCCAGCACCTGAGCCCCTCCTGCCCCGGCGGGGGGTGATCTGAGCGCTCAGGCCCAGCCGCCTCGGCTTCCCAGCAGAATCTCCTGGGGTCCCCGGCCTCTGGCAATCGAGGGGGCCCGCTTTTCTTACTCGAGCTGTGGCTGAATCACCTAGGATTAGGCCACAAGGCCATGGCTGGCTGAGTCTGGCAGCTTGCGCGTCCCTTGTGAGGTGGGAGGCAGACTTCTGAGCAGTGGGCAATCGAAGGCCACTGCAAGGCCCTGACAAAGCAGGGATTCCACAGTGCTTGTCAATGAATTGCTCTTGGAAAAGGAGAGATACTTCCTTCCTTGCTTGCAGGGAGGAGCGGGCAGTGAAGGCCAGGGCCTGTCTGCATGAGGAGGCCGTCCGAGCAGGGGTGACCCCGTGAACTCAGCAGATGAGGTACACCCGAGGGTCAGAGCCAACGAGCAGATGCATCACAGGTGGCAGGAAACTGGCATCTTACCACTGGACGGGGGCGGTAGATTCGCAAAGGAGGGAGGCGGATGGTAGCACTCCTAGGGCTGCCCAGTCTGTCGCCTTGTTGGGTAGCAGTGAGCACCTAGCACCCAGCTGCGTTTCTAAATACCACCCTCCACGAAAGGGAAGAAGGACTCCTAGGAGAGACAGCTAATTCCAGGGTTGGGACAGGGCAAGCAAAGAAAGTAGAAGGCGACTGTATCAAAAGGGCTAAAGCCACCCTGAAGGAGTCCCTGCTGGCCACATCTGGGATGACTGGAGCATCAAAATAAATGATAAACATATGGGATTATAGTTCATTGAATAAGGTAGGTGTCCATGAGACCCAAACCAAGAGAAGAGAGTGAGGGAAAAGATGAAGCTCTTCCCTACAGTACAATACCTACTGATAAATGTAGAAG
This sequence comes from Cabassous unicinctus, assembly GCA_029593785.1. NCBI lineage: Eukaryota > Metazoa > Chordata > Mammalia > Cingulata > Chlamyphoridae > Cabassous > Cabassous unicinctus. The sequence goes on along the minus strand of JAQZBX010076761.1, from coordinate 4,900 downwards.
GAATGACCAACCTGGAAAAAGCCCCTTTGGCAACCATCAGGCAGGAAACTCAGTGGGTAACGGTGGCCGGGGGTATGGTCTCAGAGTACCTCCCAAGTGCTTACTGGCCATAAAGGCAGAAAATGGCTGCAAAGAGGAAGCCTGGCACTCGTCACCACATGAGGGATGTTCCCACCACCAACCACGGACACACTCAGGCGGTCACCTGAGAAGACACCAGAAGAGCGCGGCCTCCACTGCGATATTCCACGCCAAGGCGCTGGCCTGCTCTGCCCTGAAGAAACGCTATGCGAGCAAACTGGGGGCACCCACGAGAGAGGAGCTGGGCCAGTGAGAAGTATATGGGAGGCGAGGGCTGAACTTCCTGCTACACAGCTTTACTAAACGGGGTCTTTGGTGAAGGGTATATGGAGAGTTCCTCACACTATCCTTGCAACTTTTCTACAAGTTTGAAATTGCTTCAAAAATAAAAGATTATATGAAAAGGACAAAGACTGGATTATTAACCTTGAGGAAGATGAGTGAGAAACAGCTTAGAACTGTATAAACAGTGCTTTGAGGCAGACGGCAGCTGCCACCCAGCCTGACCAGGTTTACCAACAAAGGCCCATGACACCCAGGCGAGCTGTTTTGTGGTAAATCATAAGACTTTCTTCCCTGTAGAGTGTGGACAGCTAGGTTACCAAGTATTACTTTGTTAGATTACGATTACTAAATTTGTTGCATTTAAAAAATTTCTTTTGGTAGGCCCCAAACAATAAAATCAGACAGAAACATCCACTTTTTGGCGAGGAAATGAGTATGTGAGGCAGTGTGGGTATACACACGTCACTGTTGAACCTTTCCTAGGACTAAAGAGATTTAAGGTTTAACGGCACAAGGGAACGATGGAAGTTCAGTAACAGGACTTGGGGGAACGCTACGGATGGTGTGAGATAAAGTGCTCATTAACGGCCGTGAAAACATCTCCACCCATGCTGTGAGCGGCACTGGGGCCACTCTCAAGGCCTCTGGAGTAAATCACCACCGTACCAAGCCCTGTGGAGGACCTGACCTGCCAGCGGCTTAGCTGTAGTGCCACAATGTCATCAGGCACCTCAGGGCCGAGCAGAGTGGACCAGGTGGCGCCTGCGCGGCGGCTGTGCTATTGGAGAGGAGCCCTGGGCTGGGCCTCGCCTCTGGAGGCGGACGCCTCCTCGGACTGTCCAGGGCTGCTTTGCTCTAGAAATGGCCTTGGGAAGATGAGCCAGAGCACAGGCGGGCAGAGACGAGAGGCCCGGGAAGAACTGTTTCCTAATACATGATAGCGCATTAATTGACGAGAAGCAGAAAGTTTTAGAACTAGAAAGGAATACATTTAGTCAACTAATTTTATAGAACAGGGACCTACCTAGAGAAAGGAAATGAAATGACTGGCCAAAGAATGAGCAGCCACTCAGTGTCAGAACTGATCTAACTGCAGGACCCAGGCCCCTACTGAGGGCTCGACTTTCCTTTCCCTGACCTGGGCCAGTGCACAAGAAGCTTCTGTGTGTTCATTCCTTAAATCATATTTAACACAAACACTCTCTACATAATGAGAGAACAAGCGTTCTGGAAAAACTCACATGGAGCAGCATTTTAAACAGTTGAGGTAATCTGCTGCAGTGGGAGCACACGTTCCCCAATCTGACAGCTTCCCTTCCACCACCCGCCACATGTCAGAGCAAAACACCCCTTACAAACAAGCAAGAAGGGCAAAACAACTTCCTACCATTCCCTCTGAGCCATGTCCAGGAAAAAATAAATCAAAATCACTTTAGTTATTTCAGTCTAAAAAATTATGGAAGCTATACTCTGTTCTTGGAATAAGGGAATCTAAGAATTAATTTGGTATTTCAAAAGGATAATGACTCTAAAAAGTAAGAACTTCTAAAGTTTGAAAATAATTTTTTCTAAGCAAACTCTATTGGTGTTTCTGGGAACATCCTACATAGCCCATAAATAGGTAAATTGATGACACTGATTTTCATTTATTTCCACACCGTTCTCTCATATACCTTACAAACGAGAGAGAAAATGGCAAATATCCTCAAGGAGAGAAAGTTCTATGGTTCTGAGTTTATTACAAATTCAGCATCATTATATTGCATTGACCCATGCTGAAAATGTTAACTAAGGAAAAATGTCCATCTTTAAACTGTTGTAACTTGCCCAAAGCCCAAATAAGTAAATATACAGGAGTTTTAAATAATACAAAAACTATTTTTATTTTTTAAGCCAGCACAGTTGGCTTTTGGCATAACTGTCCATTTCTCATACAAAATTGGATTAAATACCATTCAAAGTATAAATAGACCATGAAACAATTCTGAAGATTTAAAAAAAGTCTTCTGTAAATTAAAAAAAAAATTTTCTTTAGTGGTGAATCATGCACGAATCACTGTCATTTTAGAATTTGTCAGAGAATACAAATCTTGATTTAATACAAGAGCCTTCCTGCTTTAAAGCATCACATGTAAAAAAGATTAAATAGCACCATCTTTTATTACTGCTTCTTGTTACTGTCATTTACACAGACTCATCTTTATTTCTTATGCTTTCACTGTTGTCAGTCAGCCATATATAAACAAGCATTGAGCCGCCAGGTGAAGAGCAGTGTAAGAGAGAACCAGCAGGCATGTGTTCACTTATTTGTGCACAAGCGTGTCTAAAGAAGGGTGCAAGAGAGGAGTAAAGTCACTCGACTGACAATGACCAAATATGACACGGGACGATGACTCTCATCAAGGTCAAGGTGACTTCGCTAGGGATGGGCAGGGCTTCTAATCTTGCAAAAACTCTGCCACCCCTACTTTTTAAACAAAGAAGCTGCAACTCGATTTCAAAATAATTTCCATTAGCATAAGGAAAAGATATTGAGGCCCCAAACAGGCATATAAGATATTACATTAAATTGCAGTATGTATGTAGGCACTTTTGAAACTCTTACTCTAAAAAATACAAAGCACCGACATTATAGGAAAATAGACGTAAGGAGCAAAAAGAGGAGAACCCTAGAATATCAATTGTATAATTTCAGCTCTGCCTCACTTATCACACAGAAGGTTTTTTAAAAAAGGTTAAATTAGCAAACATCAATCTTTGGATTGATTTTATTGGGGGAAAGGGGAGCACAGTATTGAAATAAGCTTTGGGGGGGGGAATCTGCAAAAAGCAGAAATGAACTATCTCGTAAGACAATAACCAGAAAATAAATTCTATGCATCTTACATACTTCCCTTTTTAAAAAAGACGTTACCTACATAAATCTGTGTGTGATGCTCTTTTCATATAAAAATGTGTATGCTAGAGAGCTGCAAACATTCTTCTAAAAGGAGGAAAACTCATGGGAAGGCCAGAAGTGCCCTTTGACTTTTCACAAGCTTGAAACTGCACTTCTGAAGGCATCTCTTGAACATAAATACTATGAAGAGTTTAGAGGGAGACATAGAACGCTAGCAATAATTTTTAAAAAATCAAATTCACATTGCCTTAAAACTGACAATGGGGGGAATACAAAATATCGTAGTAAAGAAACATTTCCTAGTTAAATGCTGAATGCAATGGAAACTACTTATTACTAGGACAGATATCTCACGTTTCAGCAGTAAAACGCTGTTAAAAAGATAAAAAGCAATTTTGACCAGTCTCCCATTGAGCTGGCTGGCAAGTAAAGAGCATCATGAATGAAGAAACTTCTTCTACTTACATACTTATCTAAACACACCTCAAATAGTGAAAAGGGCAAAAGTAGAATTTGTTTGTTGGGGGCTATGGGTGTGGTGGGGTGGGTGCATCTGAGTTTATATTTCTGAAAAAAAAAAATGTTATTTTACCCTATTGCCACTCTAAGAAAAAAAAAGATCACTTTTGCGTTATCTGATTGGATTCTATCCATATTAGATTCCTTCTACTATACCTCAGCATCATAAAAACTATACTCTAGTGTTAAGTTTAGCATCTTTGGAAAGAGAATTCATTCCTTCAGCTCGCTTAAGTGCTTCACGGTTACTCTACCACAAAATCATCAACTCTGCGGGCTAATGACAGGAACTTTCAAAAGGCACCTAAATGGCCAGGGTATTGTTTAATTGGCCAGAATTAAAAAACAGTTAAGAACGGTAGTGATATTTGCATGAGACTATGTTAATACATAACTTGCCTATATCCTAATTTTTCAAACTTTGAATATTTTCAAATAGACCTTGCAAGGCTGAATTTTCATTGTCTGGACTTTACAGAGGAAAATATCAGCAAATATCAAAGTTCTTTTCTGTTAGAGTTATCTAAACTTGAAATTAATTCAAATGCCAAATAATTTTATATTATGTTTAAAAGAAAAAATTAGCCATATTTTCTAACTTCATTTCTTATTTATTATTCCAAAGCAGATACGCTCTGCTGATGTATTTCTAAAATTATAATTACCTATCCTCAAAATCTTGGTTATGTGTGAGAGTAGGAATCTCTTTTCTAAGAATACTTTTTCTCAATCAGTAAAATTAAGCATCAACTTGTACACCATGAAAGAGTCCAGTGAATCACGTCTTTATACTGTTTTGCAAAGAAGCAGCTTTTATAATTAGGAAATTAATCCAAAAAATACATAAATGTCTCGTGTTTGCCTGCTAATAAATTGAGAAAAGTCACAAAACGGTTTGAAAGATTTTTCTTTTCTTCCACCAAAATAAGAGTAGGCTTTAGATTCATCTGTTAAGGCCTTAACTTCAGTCGGCAACTAACGACTACAATTCGCTCAGCTGGGCTTTCTACACAAGTAGGATTTACAGAGTGTCCTGAGAGGGCATTAATGCTAAAGCAAAACAAATAACCCAACAAGAACAAATATTCCAATAGTTTTAACTCTGGGGTTATTCGG
>JAQZBX010076760.1:0-14396 GCA_029593785.1 Cabassous unicinctus | reverse complement strand
CCCCCACAATGTGCCCCCAACATCCCAAGGGGATAAGTGTGTAAATGGCAGGTGAGGTTGCTCATGAGATCCACCCCCCACGAGCTGTAACACCCCCTTCCCCAAAGCTGTAGTTTCTTCTGCAGCAGTAGAAACATCAAGTTTTCATCAAGATAGTCCTTAAAAATAAACAGGACAACGAACCTCGTGGAGGATCTTGCCTTTACCAGAGCAAATTGTGCCGAGGACTGGAGGACACAAGCTGGGCCGCCGTCTCAGGCCCCGAGCCTCTGGGCTCCACTGCCCACCAGGCTGCACAGCCCCTCCCAGGCTCAGAGACCGGCTCAGCCAAGCCAAGAAGCAGGTTGCCATGTCCATGCTAACTTCGCCTTTCTGAAATCTGATTTAACTGGGAGTGTGGAAAGATGGGCTTAAAGGTCAGCCACTCTGTAACTGCCCAACTTTTAGGATGTGTCAAGTGAATTACAGAGCACCCAAATGATATTGAGGGAAAAAATTGTAAGTGGAGAAAAGACCAGAAAGATCTATACCAAAATGCTAGCTGGTTTTTCTGGATTGTGCGATTATAAGCATTATTATTTTTTTCTCTATATATTATTTAGTGGATGCGTATTTTATCCGCGGGAAAGATTATATTTAAAAATCTGAGTTTGAATGCCAATTTGATTTAGCAGGTCACTCTTCCTTGCAGAGTTCTGATTTTTATACCTCTAGAACTGGGGTCAGAAAAATCACTTGATAGCATTGTTCTGAGGAGGAAAGTGAGATTGTGTGGTGGTGCGAGTGTGTTGTGTGGAGCAGGACCTCGCACACGTTTCGAGCTCCTGCCTCCGGTGTGGTGGACACACCCAGGCCGTCCTCAGCCGGGTGGCCTGGGTTTGAGTCTTGGCTCTGCTACTTACCGTTATGTGACTTTGGGAAAGTTGCTTAACTGCTCTGTGGCTCTATTTCTTGACTGTAAAATGGGGGTGTTATAAGAAATGAAGAGATTAATACATGTAAAGCGCTTAAAATTGTACCTGATGCAGTAAGTGCTTGATAAATGCTAGCTGTTATCATTATTGTTTTTATTATTTTGTTATTAAATACAAAGTCTTTTACGCCCAAGCGGTCTCCTTTTCCAGAGAGGCGCCTAGCCCTGTCTGCTTCTGAGTTGAGGGAGATGGAGTTAGCATCCTCCAAGAGCTTCACTCAAGGGACTGGAGGCCCCATGAAAGTCAGGATGCAGTCTGGGGTCAGGGTCAGGGCTAAGTCGAGGGCAGAAGCAGGTCTCTGTCTGGGCCTAGGCTCTCTCTCGCTTTGCAGGGAGCTAGGCAGAGCGGGGGCCTGCTCTGTGCAGCTGGGCTGGGCTCCCCAATGGGCCTTTATCTGGGTCCCGCCCTCACCCCTCAGGCAAATCCGTCCTTGGGCCCCTCTCAGCCTCCCACAGGCCCTGCAGTCTGCCTGGCCCAGCAGTGCCCTTCACCCATCCTCAGGGCACCTCCAGGAGCTGCCCGCAGTGTCCTGGTCTCTAAGCAGCCTCCAGCCGGAGAAGCGGCCAGCTCAGCTCCAGCAGGAGGGAGCCAAACGTTGGCTGTATTTTTAGAAGAGTTCCTGCCCGTCCACCTGGCGGGTGACGGGGGCAGGGCTGGAGACAAGGACGCAGGGCGCTTTCCCCTCTGCGTGGACACGTTGATGGAAGGCACAGCTGCCCCCAGAGCCATGCTGGGTTGCTGCACTGGGCCTTGCTGGTGAGGTGCGGGCACTGAGCTGTGTGTACAGATGGCCCTACACGCGTTCATAATTTGCCAGAATAAATAGTTATTATTAATCTCTCCTGTGCTTTTCTTCTTTCCCTTCCTCTCCCTTCTGCTCTCCCCAGGCTGATTACGAGGTGCCTGGAGGCAGGGGCTGTCTCTGAGTTACCTTGGTGTCCCAGTGCCCAGTTGCAGACCTAGCACACAGTAGGTGCCCTCTCAGCATAAAGCCAGGCGCAGAGTTGGGCTCTCCCATCATAGGTGGCACACAGTGGGAGCCCATCCAAACCCGTCGGTGCTTTTTCAGCTTGGAGCCTGGCACAGAGTAGCGGCTCTCCCATTGCAGGACCCGGCACAGCAGAAGTTCATTTAGCACCGTGCTTTGTGTGTAGCAGGGCCTCAGCCATCCCAAAGTTTGTCTTGGGGTAGGTGAGTTTCAGAAAATGTTTGCTGGATCCAGCTTTCATTTCCTCTTTGCTATGCTCGAGACGTATTTACTTAGCACCTACTATATACCCAGTTTGGTACCAGCTATGTGTGTGTGTGTGTGTGTGTGTGTGGAAGGGCAAGGTAAATAAGACATGGGCCCTTCCTTCTCATTCAAGGATACCGCAACCAGGAGGGAAATACCAGCCCTTTACAAACAATCCATTATAGGAGGATGTGAGGTGGGCTGCCTGGAGATGATACTGGAGATGGGTCAAGTTTCCCATTTTGGCTCAAGTGCAAAGGCCATCAATAGAGAAAGGGTGGGGTCCATCAGGGATGCTGTGAAGTGTCACTGGTAGTGGTAGTTATGAGCACAGCTGTGGGGTGGCTGTAGTCCTTCATTTATTCAATAAGCGTCAAGTACCTGTGAGCTGCTGGCACAGCTCTCAGCCCTGGCGCTGCTTTCCTAGGGTAGGGGGCAGAAGGTAACCAATATAGTATGTATCTGCTGGTGCTAAGTGCTTAGGGGAAGCTGAAGGAGGGCAAGGGGGTGAGCTCTTTGGGAGAGCATGGTCAGGGAAGTCCTCTCCGCTCAATGACATTTGAGCTGAAACCTGAATCCAGTAAGGGAAAGAGCCCTGAGTTAATGGGGGTGGGGAGGGGTGGGAGGGCAGAAAGGTGGGACCAGGTTGCAAAGGGCCTCCAGTGGCAGGGTGAGGAGTTTGCACTTGATTCTCTAGGTGATGGGGGACCACGGTCAGAGGTTCAGGTAGAAGGACCTGGCAGAAGATCAAGGAATGCCAGAGCTGGAGGCTGGGAGCCCAGTCTCAAAGGGGTGGTCCAGGGGGCAGATGGGGAGGGTCTGGATGTAGGTAGTGATGGGGGAGCAGGGAAGAGGTGGGGAAGATGCCTAGACCTTTGCAGGGGGAATTGCCTGAGGTTGAGGGAGGAGGACAAAGCAAAAAAGGTGTTTGAGGGTGAATCAAGCACCAAGACCAGAAACACCCAGGCGAGGAGTGGATGGGGGAGCAGACGGTACGTCCCTTCTGGAACTGTTGTTCTCACTCCTCCTCCTCCTCCTTCTCTGCCTCTCTGGCCTTTCTCCCTTCCCCCCACCCCCCTTCCCCCTCTTTTCTCCTCCAGCACCTCTCCCTAGTCTCAGAAACTCCACAACGCAAACCCTGAGCCTCTTGTCTTCTGTTTTCAGCTCACATGTGTCTCTTGCTCCTTCTCCGTCCCTTCTTATCCTTTCCGAGCCAGTGTTCTTGGAGGAAATATTAAAGATCAAGCACTCAGCGTCTTCCTGGGCTGTCCTGCCGGGCTGCGGACAGTCTCAGGAGTGGGCCAGCACCCTGGGATTTCGTGTTGGACATAAGGGGGCTTGCATTCCAGCTCTGCCGTGCACAAGCCGCTTGATGTTGGGCGAGCTAGTGAATATCTGAGCCTCAGGTTCCTCATCCGTAAAATGAGAAGATGCACATGCCTGGCACAGGGCCTGGCACAAAGTAAAGTTTCACGAAATGGTGGCTGCTGCTGTTATTGTTGTTGTCATCGTTGTTATTATTTATTAACCCAGGTAGAGACTTCAGAGACCAGCACCGCCGTCAGTGAGGTGTGTGTGGTTCAGAGATCAGGCCAATGTGCCCAAGTTGCTCCTGATAACGTGCGTGCCCAAATGTCCGTGATCCCTCCTGCAGACAGCAGCCTGGCAGGCAGTGGGCATCCCGGCATCCGCTCACAGCACCCAGTGTAGCCCTTGCCCCCATCACCCTGCGGAAGGCCCAGTGGGCACTTACAGACTCTTTGCCTCCTATTGGAGCCACACACCCTGGGCTTCCCGGGGCCAAGCTCCCAGCTCCCATTGTCCCTGTAGGCCAAAGGGGGTGCCCCTCTGTTTACTTGGGGTGTAGCCCTGCCTCTCAGGCCCCAAGCATCTGGGGTTGCTGGAAGGCTCTGGGTGCAGACCCTACCCCTGCCCTCACCCCTGCCTCTGCCCGAGCCTCAGCTTTAATGGTGGAACTCTGGCCTCTGGGCTCCTGGGCTCTTGCTGACCACTGGCCTGGCCCTAACTGGCTGCACATCTCGGGCTGCCTTGCAAAGTTTCTGGCTTCCTTCTCACTTTCTGTCTGGTGTTCTCATGTGTGGCCCCTGGTCTTCAGCTTGGGCAGAGATCCTGCCTCTGCCACCAGACAGGGACTTCCTGGGAGCCAGGTGTTTGTCACCCTGGGGAAATCAGGGTGCCTCTGAATGGGGTCTCCCTGGAATACAACAGGGCCTTGTCTGCTCAAGGGAATGAGAGAGGCACATTCCCATTCAGCATGGGGTGGTGGGAAGAGTAGAAAACCTGATGCCATCATTCATCAGCTGTGTGACCTTGGGCAAGTCACCTAACCTCTCTGTGCATATTTCTTCAACTCTGAAGTAAGACTAGTAATTCCACCTTTTCAGAGCCGATGTGCTGATTAAATGAGATTTTATACACCAACTGCACCTTTGAAGCTGCTGAGTGCTAGAAAATATTGGTTACATAGTGATACTTGAGTCAGGAGGCCCTGGCACTGCCTCTAACTTGACGGACAACTTTGAGCCATTCGTGCCCTCTCTTGGGTCCCCAGTGTCTTATCTGTCTCATGAAGGATCAGTCTAAATGATGTTGCAGGTCCTTGCCAGTTCTGAAAGGCTGTGATTGATAGCTGGACTTTTCCATTCGCTGGCGGGATCCCAGAGGTCCGAGAGCCCATCCCTGCCCAGGCAGAGAACTGGTCTGGTCCTCAAGATCGGCTCAGGCCCCTCCAGCTGCCTGGCTCATTCCATCCCTGCCCCCCACCCCCACTCCACTGCCCCTTGTCCCCCAAACCGGTGCTTTGTCCAGGAAACTAATTGCTGTGACTCCCGTGTTTATTTGGAGACAATACAAGTCGATTGAAACTGCCACATCAGGAGAAATATGTTCCACTCAGATCTTTAAATTAGAACAGCACCAGCCTTCGACGAAGCCGACTTGGGAGAGGCGGATGCCCTCGTGCTCCACTGAGCACTGGCCACTGTGGGCCATTTACTTAATGACCAGCGCTGGCGGGGCCGGCAGCCGGGGGCAGGGCCAGCGGGCACACCTGCTGCCCACAGGCCTCGCCGTGCCAGTGCCCTGCCCTCACTGAGCTGGTCCTTCTGGATGGAAAGGGCATGGGGCTCGGTGCAGCCACTGTGACTGGGCGTGATACAAAGATGGCACCAGCCACCGCTTACTAAGCCCTTCCCAAGTCCTCTGGCAGGCACGGGCTGGGCATTCTGTAGATATTGCCTCACTGCTAGTAAGAGCAGCCTTGAGAGGGCGAGGATGCTGTTCTCCCATTTTACACATGGGTAAACTGACTTAGACCCACATCTCTCTGACTCCAAAGCCAGTGCTCCTAACCACTACACTAATAGCCTTGGGAGGCCACAGGGAAAGGGGCTGCACTGGAGGGACTGAGGTGCCCAGTGTCTCCAGGCCCCATGCCCTTTCCCTTGTGATCTGGGTCTAGTCGTGCAGAGAGTTCTGTTTCTTCTTTCCTTGGGGCCTCAGCCCAGGGCACAAGTTCTCTGCAGCCTGAAAATACTCTCTGCTGCCTTCTCCTCTTTCCCCTCTTTCTTCCCTCCCCCTGCCCTGGGATCCCGAAACCCTCAGTTTCCTGCCTCACCTCCAGATGCCTATACTTGGGGGACTGAAGAAATCAATGGGAGGACCCTTTCAGTCTAAAGGACCTTCTAGCAAGGATGTCCCTTAGTCATCTCTAATATCCGTCTCCAGGGAGCAACATTCTCAGATGAGCAGAATTCACCTGGGCCTTCCAGCTGTTCTCTTCACTAGCCGAGTAAGCCCCAGGAAAGTTGCTCTCCTCCCTCCTCTCCTCCGTCCACCCCTTCCTTGTCCCAGGCCTCCTCCTTCAGGGACGGGGATTTAGAAGTTCCTGGCTGCACCCCTCTGAGGCGCCCCAGTCTGGCCAGCTGAGCGTATGCCAGGAGGTGGGGAGGGGGCACAGTTGTCAGGTTTCCTCGGTGCCCTGCGTGAGATGCCTGGTCCTGGGCCAGCTTAGGGTCTGGTGAGAAGGTGTCCAGGGACAGGGGGCTCACCCTCCGTGGCAACCTGCTGCATCTCTCAGCACCCTGCAGGCCAGGCTGAGGTCCCTGTCTAGGGAGCAGGCATCCAGGCTCCTGGCAGGTGCCTGCAGGGCACAGCTAGAGAAGGTGGAGCCAGTGCCTGAACCAACCCAGCTCCTGGTGGGCAGCATAGGGCAGAGGTCAGGCAGCCCCAGCTTCACGGGCTGGGCTCCTTGAGGCTCTCCCTAGGCTGTAGCTCCTTGAGGGCAGGCATGTGCCTTGCTTGTCCTACAGCCCAGTGACTTACTGTCCTGCACAGGGCCTGGCAAGAGTAGACAATGAATGAATGATTGAATGAACAGTAGCTGACTATCATTCATTCAGCTACTATTCTTTCGTTTGTTTTTCTTTTATTCATTTGTTCATTCACTGTCTTCTCTTGCCAGGAATTTTCTGGTCTGGACTTTTAACATATAATTATCCCCAGTGCCAGGACAAGGGAGGGACTAATGAGGTGCCTGGGCACAGCGTTTAAGGAGACACTCACCGTCCTGTAAGTGCCTGATCTTCTCAGCTCCTAAAAATAGCCTTGCTGGCAGATACTGTCATTTCTATTTCATAAATGAGGAGACAGTCCGAAGGAGGCTAATTCACCACCCTAGAGCTGTATGATCCCAGGCCTGCGTTCTTCCCCTGACTGGTCCTCAGTTTCCCTGCCTGGCCTGCCCGGTGAGCAAGGGCCCTGGCCTGGGGGTGGGGAGCCCCTTGCCCCCCTCCACCCTGAGCATTGACTGCTGCCTCGGTTCTAGTTCAGTCTCCTCTGATAAGCTGAATGTGACCTTGGGCAAGTTCCTTAGCCTCCCATACATCAGTGTCTACCTGTAAAAGGGTTTTTGTGAGAGTTCTAATAACTTAATATATGTACAGCACTTAGCAAGGGCCTGCCACATAGCAAGTTTCATATAATTGTTAGATATTTCTTCTATTAGCTGTGTAACCTATTATCACCTGAGGGTGGGTGCACTGTGCACCCCCCCAACCCTCTGCCCATTGGGCCCCCAGTGTTCAGTTCCTGCCCCCACCAGGAGAGCAGTCCCTCCCCTCCCCAGGGTTGACAGTTCCAAGGCTGTCACCTCGACTCTCCTGGGATGAACAATGCCCCAAAGCCACTGGAATATGGACGGATGGGGCTAGGATTTGGTCCCTGACACCCTACTTTCCCCCCAGCTCCAGGCAAGGGAGCAGCCTTCCTGGCTTCTTCCAGCTTGAGCTCTCCTGGAATTCACAGGAGGTTTGAAGAGGGAGAATTCACACTTCACTGAAAATGTGTTTCGAACAATTAGCAGGTCTTTATCAGAGGAGCCTTTGAAATGGAAGCCCAGACTCATCTCTGTGAAAGATTCCCCCCAGAACTGACAGGCTGGCAGACACTGCCACCAGCATGGCCCTTCCCTGAGTGCCAGGGCTCCTGGCTCTGGGCTGGCCCTGCAAGACTCACGGGAGGCAAGGCCCTCCCCTGCTGCAGGGGCTCCAGATTCCCGGAGATGCACGAACTGAACCTGGGCTGTTGCCACCATCCATAGTGGCAGTGAAGTACTGTGTCAAATCCATGGGATTTATCCTGTTCTCCACATCTCCCAGCCCAAGGCTACGATGCTGAAGCCCTTGACTGGGAACTTGGAGCTCATGTATCCTTGAACGGACTTTGGACTTGCCAAACCCCACCCCCAGTACCAAAATCTCTATTAGTCAGGGTACTCCGGGGAAACAGAACTGACAGGATAAATATTATATATATTATATTTTTATATATTATATACAGGATATATGGAAATATTATGAGATTTATGTAGGGAATTGGCTCACCCAGGAAAAACTGGCTGCCTGAAGAATAGATAGAAACTCTTTTGACTGCTGAAATCATCCATTCTCCCTTTAACTGATTGGATGAGACTATTCTCCTTGCTGAAGGCAATCTCCTTTGTTGATTGTAGATGTAATCAGCCACAGATGCAACCAACTGACTAATAATTTCAATCCACGAAATGTCCTCACAGTCGCAATCTGGCCAGTGCTTGCTTGACCAAACAACTGGACATCATGACCTAGCCAAGCTGACACATGAACTTAACCATCACAAACAGTGCCTGACACTGTAGATAATTATTATTTGAATAAATGGATGGATTCCTCCAATGTTTGGCTCCTTGGCCTGGAGCTGGCCTCGATTTCCCCATCTGCCAACTGAAGACAGGTGGGGTGGGAGGGGGTTGGGCTAACGGGTCTCCAGGGCTCTGAACCAGACTTCACTTTCCTTGGGACTGCCTCGACAGCAGTGGAATGAAGGGCAGATCCTAATTCTGTTCCCTCTGCAGCTGCATGGCCTTAAGCAAGTCAGTCAGTGCGTCTCAGTTCTCCCCTCTATGAAATGGGTAACCTGACCTCTCTTGCAGGACAGTAGTGAAGATTAAAGGAGATAATGCCGAGAAACTGCCTGACCGTGCTAGGTGCTCCTGATTTATTGAATACAAGCTGTGCTCTTACCATGCCTTTTCTGACCTCCTCTTACTGGGTCAAGTGGACTATTAGCTTTGATGGGGCGGGATGGAGGGGGGGCAGGCACTTTAGGCTGCAGCCCACCCCCACCCCCACAACTGGAGTGGGAGGGGAAGGAGGGGCAGAGAGAGAGAGTGAGCTCAAACCCACCGCCCCCACGCGCCGGTCCCTTGAAGCCACCCCCCCACCCACCAGCCTGAGCCTCGAGGCTGCTGTTTGATTCGCTTTCTCTGACATTCCATCCATCATCATAATTGCTTCTCCCGAAAATGAATTTGTAGTTGATTTCTTCAAAAGACGGAATCAGCCAACAGATAAAAAGGTTGTTTTATTTAATTTGCATGAAGAGGCGCCTGCCGCCGCCCAGCTGTGCAAGCTCTGGGGAGGGTGCCCGGCGGCGTGGAGAGGGCTCACACAGGTAGGCACGGGCCTGTGCAGGTCTCCAGCCCCTCCTCCCGGGACGCTGCCCTGTGGCTCCACCTGCCTCCCGGGTCGCCTGGACCCTCGGCCCAGAGGTTGGAGAGGGCCCCAAGAGATCACCGGTGTCCAGACTCATCTGAAATCATCCTGCCACTTCATTTCTGGGACCTGTGAAGCCAGACACTCCTGGGGTCGGAAACCCAGACTTCAGAAGGGCTCTAACAGGCCAAGGACCCCACATGCATGGCAAGGGTCATCAATTTTCTCTGGGCATTTAGTTAAAATGCATGTATGTTAGGGCCAAATTGGGAGCCACAGGCTCCTCTCTGAGATGTCTTTCACTCAATGGTGTTTCTGTTTGGCGAGTGTTCAGCTGACACTTGGTGACGCTCCCTTGTGCCTAGAGCACACCTGGCTCTCCCCAGGAGTTTCTAAGGCATCCTGGGGGAAGTCTTGGCAGGTGCCGGGGCTTAATGCGCAGGGCAGCACCGTAGCTGGGGGGAGAAGTGGGCTCAGGCAGGGAGGCACATGTGAGGAGACGCCTCCTCCTCTGTGCATCAGGCTCCAATGCTGATGCTGGGCAGTGCCCAGGGAGGCAGGCCCCAAGCAGGAGCCCTAGATATGCAGCATCTGGAGAAGATGCTTAACACTTCAGCCTGGCATCAGGATGCTCCAGGCATCTTAGAGACCTGGGTACCCCGTGGATGGGGAGCCATATAATTTATCATCCAAGCTGGGCCACTTTTGTAAAAGTGGTTCTACTACTAATTACTCCAGGGCAAGAGTAAACTACAACTGCCCATGACAGGGGGACATAGGATCCCCCTAACCAGACACCAGGTGCAGGGAGGATGCAAGCAGCTGGGGTATCCTCCCAGGAGTTGCTGAAAAGAGCATCCCTGGGGCTTTACAAGGGCCACACGCGGAGCTGGAGAAGCCACTGGCATCAAGGGACTCGGGTTCCATTCCTGGGACTGCCACTTAGGACTGAGAATCCTTGGGCAAGTAAGTTACTTACCCTCCCTGAGCTTCCATTTCCTCTCCAGGAGATGCTGAATGTGAAAGCATCTTGGAAATTTATTACATTCCATAATTGCCTCGCCTCTTCATTTGTTTACCTGGCTGCCTTATTCACTGCTGCAGATCCTGTCCCTAGAACAGTGCCTAGAACAAGCAGGTACTCAGTAAATGTGACCTGTGTTTGAGGAGTCCAAGAGGGTGCTCATCTGCAGACACCTTTCAGGTTCAGAGGGGAAGCCTGTGTCAGGACAGTCCAGGACAGCTTCAGTGGAAGCAGGCGGTAGACCAGGTCTCCTTGGGGAGCCCCTTCCTGGCCTGTGATGTTTCATTGCCCGCCTCTTTGATTTACATGTACTTCTCCTACCCCTGTTATTTAAGAAGTAGCAATGTTCAGACACTGGCAAAGACTTTTGGTTGTGCTTATTAGGTAGGTTGAGGATGGGTTGACAGTGGGATTATTGACAATGATTGAAAACTAGTTAGTTTTCTGCCAGTTAACTTCAAAAGCATTTTGAACAGCAGCTGGAGTTCACTGTAGCTGGCTTTGATTTTTTATTTTTTGTTTTAGGAGGTACTGGGAAGTGAACCTGGGACCTCACACATGCGAAGCAGGCATTCGACTACTGAGCTACACTCGCTCTCCTGTGGCTGGCGTCTAATACTCATTTCTGCTTCTTCATCGCTGAGGGATTGGTGACAGCCCCTGGTGCAGATACTTGTATCTGGGTTGTGCCATCTGTGCTGCTCTCCTTCCCGATTCATCTCGTCCATGCAGACCCTTTCCTCTCTTCCCCATGTGGTTCTAGTCCCTCGCCAGCTAAGCTGGAAGGGCGTCTCTTGCATGGTGGTAACTCTCCTTACTGTTTGCAGGAGGGGTGCATCCTGTACTTGCAAATACTGAATGCCAAGGGCAGGATCTTGCTCTGTTCTTTTGTTAAAGAGCGTCTCTTCCTCCAGTACCCTTTCCAGCATCGCTCCCCAGAGACAAGCTGCTGCTCTGACTGTTGCGTCGCAGCTCCCCCAGGGGCAGCGCCTCTCCTCCTGGCTCCCTCCACGGGCTGTGCGCGCAGCTTTGCACGTTTCTCTCCTGTGTGCTGTGCGTTGGAGGGACAGCAAGCTTTGATTGCAAATGGCAGAAACCTCATATCAAGTAGCTGGTGTGTAAATAAGGGCATTTATTGGCTCATGTAGGCAAGTAACTTTCTCTCTCTCTCTCTCTCTTTCCATCTTGCTCTGGCTCACATGTCCTGCTTTTCCCTGTGAATGAACTTCATTCTCTCAAGTTGGCTTCCCCACGAGGCCAGAATCAAAGCCACTGGGAGCTCCAGGCCTTCATTTATTAGAGTTTCATGTCAACAGAGAAAATGTCTTCTCTCTCCCATCTCCCGTTTGAAAAATCTTGGGAAAGGCCTCCACTGGCCATGCGCGGGTCAGCTGCCGACCGCTCAACCCATGACTGTGGTCAGGGAGTCGGGTTCCTGGGAAAGGACAGCAGTTCCCGGGCAGAACATGGGCCTTAAGTGGGCGGGTGGAGGGATGCTGTCCCCAAAGAGGTGGGAGGTTGGGGTGCTGTGGACCTTGATGCTGGGAATGGTGTGAGCTGGGCTAAGTCATTCCAGTTTATGATTGACTCGAAAGGGGTGTTTCACCTCCCGGCCTTTCAGCAGGAAGAGGAACTTGGATGGTCAGGCCTAGTTGAAAACACATTTTCCCATGGAACAGAAGCACGAGCACCATGGAATCCCTGACTGACACTATTGATTCCTTCCCTGACTGCAGCGGGTCAAGGTTTTACTGTTTTCATCATTGCAAACCCCTGCTACGTGGTCAGTGATTCAGCTCTGGGCTTCAGCAGGAAACACCCTGGCACTCTTCCACTGTACACTCTGGGAAAAGAAACCAGGTCTGTGCTGGCTGATGCAGAAGGGGTCCTGTCTTCCCCTTCCTGCCCCTCCCCCTGGACTGGGTTAGAGCCAACTGCAATGGACCCAGGGGCCAGTGTCCATCATTTTCCACTTTAGGGAGGTCACCCTTCTCTTCCCGCCCCTGTCCTCCAGACACAGCCCCTGCCCTCAGTCTCTGTGCCGGCTTTTCTGCAATTTTGCAGGTGGTATTGAAATTGTGTATGGTTTTTCTCTCCTACTGGTCCGTGAGTGCCCCAAGGGCAGACAGTAGGTCTTGTTCATTGGTTTGCCCTTAACACATGGCACAAGGCTGGGCATCCAGTATGTCCTTAAGGGAATGCTTATTGAATAAATAGAAGAACAGATAAAGGCTCGGAATGCACTCTGGCAGATTCGGTCAGCAGAGGGCTGAGGTGTCTAGCAGAGACCACTTAATGCAGCCCAGCCAGTGTTTACCTGAGGGCCCCCAGGTGGACTATATCACAGCATTTTCTCCAACTAGGTTAGTTAATTGGTGGTGTGGCCCTGGCATTACTACGAAGAGATGTGAGACCCGATGGTGCATTATAGACATGAAGTGGTCGCCATTGGAAGGGCTGGTTCAGAAAAGTCAGTTTCTTTTCTTTTCTTTTCTTTTCTTTTGAGTTTGACATGTCACCTCAGCTGGATTGTGAACTCTGTGAGGGCAGGAGCAGGGTCGTGGTCATCTCTGCTCCCTGCCTCTACTCCCCAGCCCTAAGAACATAGGATATGAGGGGACAGGGCTTGTCTGTAGGGTTGTTTTTCTCCACCAAACTTTCTGTTCCATTGACTCTGTCACCTTGGGCTGAAAGGACTGTGAGGTCCGAGGATAATCCCACGATGAGGAGTAATAGCTCATGAGGCCTGATATTGCCTATAGCTTCCAGCCTCAAATTTTGGCTCTCCAAACATTCCCAGTCCATCCACGCATGCAGAGTGGATCAAGTTACTGCCTTCTGCCTTCTAGATTTCCTCCTTCCATCAATGTTGTTGTTGTGATAAAATACACATGACATAAACGTCACCGTCTTAAAGAGCACCATTCAGAGGCCACCTTCTCTTCCCGCCCCTGTCCTCCAGTCACAGCCCCTGCCCTCAGTCTCTGTGCCACCTTTTCTGCAATTTTGCAGATGGCATTGAAATTGTGTACATTTTCTCTCCTACTGGTCCATAACTGCCCCAAGGGCAGAGACTAGGTCTTGCTCATTGGTTTGTCCCTAACACATGGCACAAGGCTGGGCATCCAGTATGTCCACAATATGGTATTACCATCACCCCTAACTAGTTCCAGAACTTTCTCCTGAGCATTTTAGGAAGCTGATTCACACTGGGCTGGTTGTTCACCAGAGGTGTATCCCTAAGCTACATCTCTCCATCCCCTTCCAAAGGTGGGATGTCACACTTTCTTTAGGGACAGCTCATCATTTTAGAGTCAGTCCATTGTTGCAGTTCACAGAGACTCTTACATTCTGATTCGCAATGCCATCTCTCTGGATTTGTGACATGCCGCTGTTTGAAGAGCTGCTCTTCTGAATCTTTAGTTAAACCAGTGAGAAGCATGGTGAAGAGGACGGGATGGAGAACACAGCCCATTGTCTACCACCAGAGAGTCTGTAGTCTCCTGGGTGTAGTCAGAAACTGAGCTTATCTCTTCCACTGTTCTGGTGTCAGGCTCCTGTTTCCTCATCTTCTCCATAATTCAATCTTGAGAAATTTTGTCAAATGTTTTCTTGAAATCCAGACCCCCTGAATTTACAGTACTTTCCTGATCCTCCAACTTGATTAAATATTCTGTCAGAAAAGGAAATGAAGCATAGCCTGACATTCCATTCATTCACTTATTCATTCAACAACTATTTACTGAGTCCTTACCAGGTGCCAGGTACATTCAGCAGACAAATAGACAAAGTCCCTGTCCTCAAGAAACTTATGTCTCAGTGGGAGGAGAATAAAATAGAAAATAAATAAACAAGTAATTATATGTATGTAGGATGGTCTTAACTGCTACAGAGGAAAATGGGAATGGGGAGAACTGGTGGTAGGAGGAGGGCCCTTTCTACAAAGATATGAGGAATGCACTCACAAGAAAGGCGCCCTCTCAGCAAAGGTCTAGCTCCTGGTGACCCTCTGCTGCCTCCAGCTGCTCACTGTCTCCTTTCCTAAGGTCTCACAAACTAACCTTTTAAGAGGAAGCAGATGTAGCTCAAGTGGTTGAGCACCTGCTTCCCAT